>CABHPQ010146984.1:17757-44789 GCA_902168405.1 Peromyscus aztecus
AGAGAAACCCTGTCTCAAAAAAACCAAAAAAAAAAAAAAAAAAAAATGAGCCAATAGTAGAGTTTCATTACCTCCAAAATAAAACCCAGTCTCTCTTTTTTCTTTTGTATGTTGTACAGAAAATCTGTTGTGCAGTTTAGCTCTTATACCACATATTTAGGTTGCTTTATCCTTCTTACATAGTGGTTCTCAGTCTATGAGTTTTTTTCAGGGGTTGCCTAAGATCATCAGAAAACACAGATATTTACATTGCAATTCATAGCAGTAGCAAAATAACAGTTATGAAGTAACAATGAAAATAGTTTTATGGTTGGGGGTTACCACAACATGAGGGTCACAGCTTTGGGAAAGTTGAGAACCATTGCTCTAACACATCCACAGTTTAAGCTTCTCTGGTTGTAGCTGGCTGCTTGCTTTTAAGTATTTGCTAGGTATATGTTTTAGTTAGACCTTTATTGCTGTGAATAGATGCCATGACCACAGCAACTCTTAAAGAGGAAAATATTTAATTGGGGCTTGCTTTCAGTTCAGAGGTTCAGTCCATTATCATCATGGTGGGAAGCATGACAGCATTTAGACATAATGCTTGGAGAGGTACCTGAATTCTACATCTAGATCCGCAGGAAACAGGAAGAGAGAGAGAGAGAGACTGGTCAGGCTCGAGCATCTGAAACCTCAAAGCCCACCTCCAGTGACAAGGCCAAAGACCATACCTACTCCAACAAGGTTACACCTCCAATAACTCCACTCCTTGAGTCTATGGGAGCCATTTTTATTCAGATCACCACAGTATATCTGGCTAAATTTTACACTGGGAAGCCTTCTCTGGTGTTCCATATCCTTGCCAAATGTTTCATTGCTGTGTTTTGCAGCATCCCATAGCATTTATTTGAGCATAATAGTTTGTTTACTGTCTGTCTTCCCAATTCTAATTTAGATCTCTTAAGGGAAGTAAATCCTTTGTTTCCTTCCATCAATACTTGGAATAATAGTAAGTGTCTGTGAGGTGGCTGGCTGAGTGAAGCCCGTGGGGATCCCATTCTGGATTTCTCTCTTTGAGGAGCAGTGTTCTGTGTAGACTTACAGTGGGACAGAGGAGGCTTTGGGTTCATATTTGATAGGGAGAATGTAGCAGGAATCTTAGAAGGTCTTATTAATAAAATCAAACCTGAGGCCAGTTATTGGGGTGAATGCTGGAAGATCAGAGAGACAGAACAAGCCACAGCTACCTCACCTCGCCAGTTCCTCAGCTGATCCTGTTTCCTCAGACTGGAAGCCTCTGAGTCTTATCCAAATGAATCTCAGCTGAACTGCTGCTAGAAGCCTGAATGCTTAACCAGCCAAATGCTCCTAGTTCCCGGTTTTCACGCCTTATATATACCTTTCTGCTTTCTGACATCACTTCCTGGGATTAAAGGCGTGAGTCAACCATGCTTGGCTGTTTCCAGTGTGACCTTAAACTCTAAGAGATCCAGATGGATCTCTGCCTCCCAAGTGATAGGATTAAAGGCATGTGTGCCACCATTTTCTGGCCTCTATGTCTGTCTAGTGGCTGTTCTGTCCTCTGACCCCAGATAAATTTATTAGGGTGCACAATATTTTGGGGAACATAATACCACCATAGGAGAATGCATCACTTTCTGTGTTGTTCACACTATAAGGGAAAACGTATATATTTGGGAAGATAAATAGGGATGATCTTTATCCACAAACCATATCACTTGATTATTTCTATGTGTGTATCACCAAAATATAAAGTTCACTGATGAATGTCAAGACAAGCTCTCTGCTGTGTCTAACTGAACTTGTGACCCTTTTCCTGCATCCCCCAGTGAACAGCCTATACTTCCACAGAAATTCTGTCAGAAGCTGCCTGACAGGGAGAAGAGCGCGCTCTTTGGAGCCAGGCGCCCTCTGCATAGGCTCTGGCTTGAGTTTCTCACAAGCTTCGTGCCAGTGGGGAAGCCTACACTGCTTTTCAAAGCTCCTCTTCCTTAGAGAGTGTGGGCAGCGGCTCCGGAGAGGGCTGGTGAGTGCTAGAAGTTTTGCCTTTTTTGCTCCATAGAGAACATAATCGTTCACTTCCATTTTTATTTGTTCGACAACAGAATAGCTATCTCCTTTAACTCTTAGTTGCTGATTGTGTCGTTTCAACCTGGGCAGCTAAGAAGCTAATGTAGTTATCATTAATGATGCACAAAAGGGACATAACCTCACAGACTCAAGAAAACTCAAGCGGAAGAGCTCTCCATTCATAGAGACTTAGTCAGGGCTCCAGACTTTCCTGTTTGTCCTTTATTATTCTGTTTTGAGACAGGCTAGTCTTGAGCTTGATATATAACTGAGGATGACCCTGAACTCCTGATCATGTCTCTGTCTCCCTGGTGCTGGGATGGCAGTCATAGGCCACCATGTCCAGTTCACTTATATCAGTGATCACTTGGCCACTGTAGTTTGCCAAAGCAGTAAGCAGTGAGCTAGGCTCTGGCTATCTTTAGACTTCAGGAGTTAAGATCCACTTAGTCCTGGAATTAAGTCAACATTTCACATTTATCTGTTATTTCTCCCCCATGTAGACAGGCTGTGAGTGGCTCCATGGCAAAAAAGAACCGGAACACCTTTTCTGACAAAGATCTGCCTCTAAGTTAGGTTCAGGTGTGTGTGGCCAACAGGTGAAGCTAAGAAGCTAAAATTACCTACTGGAAACAAAAGCAGTTCTTCTAGGAACTGCCTTTTTTGTGGAGTATGCTGGGGGAAGGGGGCACAGATGACTTCTGCTTGGGTTGCTATACTCTAGGAACTAGGCCAAACAGGCATTGACTGCCTCTTAAAATTTTTATTATTCTGCACTCTAGGAACCCATTGAAAAAGAGACTAATGCACATTTAATGACTGGATTTTAAAGAGTATTTATTTCAAGTATAAAAGTTGCTGTTGAAGTGATTTTCTTTTCTGCCTTGTCTCAATTTAGGCACAGACAGAGCAAATCCTTGTAATTGGAAATAGAACAACCCAAATAGCCTCTTTTCATAAGTGTGGCCTGATCACAGAGGCTGCAGGTTGGAGGGGAAGCTTCATAGTGAACTGAAAGTTTGGGGAAGGTCAATCAGCATCAGGTAATGTGAGAAGCATGATGCATCAATAAAGCTGTGTAGATATGTGGACCAGGATTGGCTGGTGGAAGATGGTGATTCTGAACACTACTAAGATATGACTAAATGGCTTAGCACAACTTTCTGGGGGAAAAGCTTCTATCAGTATACTGTGTAAAACACACAGGTTTAAATCCTGGCATTTCCAATTGCTACTTGAATGACTTTAGACAAATTATATAACCTTGGGACTTAGATTTCTCATTAAAAAATATTTTATGTGTATGTGTGTTTTGCCTGCGTGCATGTCTACATACCATGTGTGTGCACTACCCAGGGAGGGCAGAAAGAGGGTCTCCCGGGGCTGGAGTTACAGAGGGTAGTGAGCTGGCATGTGGGTGCTAAATTGAACCTGGGTCCTCTGGAAGAGGACCTAGTGCTCTAAACCACCAAGCCATCTCTCCAGCCCAAGGGCTCTCATTTTTAAGAAGAGTCTTGTAATAATTCCCACTTTATAGAATGCTGAATTAAGATAATGTGTAGGTAAATCAATGATGCCTGTATGCAGTAAGTGCTACACAAATGTCTAATCTGAATTGTGAGAATTTCCCAATGATCATCATGCTGTTTGCAAACTATAGGTGAGGAGCAATGATAAGGTAAGTGGGAAGCATGCATATGGTCAGTGAGTTTTGTGGTTGTGATGGTTTGATTAGGAATGGCCCCCATAGGCTCAAATATTTGAATGCTTGGTCATTAGGGAATGGCATTACTTGAGGGATTAGGTTGGAATAGGTTGTTGGAGGAAGTACATCACTAGGGTTGGGCTTTGGGATTTCAAAAGCTTAAGCCAGGCCCAGTGTCACTCTCTGCAGGCTGCCTATGAATGTTGATGTAGAATTCTCACCTTTTCCAGCACCATGTCTGCCTACCTGCTGCCATGCTCCCTGGCATGATGGCAATGAACTAAACCTCTGAAACAATAAGCAAGCCCCAGTTAAATGCTTTTCTTTATTAGAATTGCCAGGATCATGGTGTCTCTTCACAGCAATAAAATACTGACTAAGACAGTGACTTATGCTTAGGTATTTGGTTCATTTTGAATTAATTTCTATGAAGTTGTAAAGTTAGCGTCCACATTTTTTGGATCCATGTAGACCACGAGTTGTCTCAGTGTCTTCTGTGTCTTCTGAAAGGATGTTCTTTCTCTATTGAACTGACTATTCCTTTGTTAAAGATTAATAGATATAATTATGTAGATCCATTTCTGAGTCCTCACTTCTGTTTCATTGATATTGTGTCTATTCTTTTGGTAATTTCACATTGTGCTAATAGTTACGTAGTGGTTCTTTGGAGTAATTATAGAGCCACTGGGCCTGGCTTAAGCTTTTGAAATCCCAAAGCCCAACCCTAGTGATGTACTTCCTCCAACAACCTATTCCAACCTAATCCCTCAAGTAGTGCCATTCCCTAGTGACCAAGCATTCAAATATTTGAGCCTATGGGGGCCATTCCTAATCAAACCATCACAACCACAAAACTCCACAATTACTCCAAAGAACCACTATGTAACGTTTGTTTTAGATGACTCCGACAAGCCCGTTCTTCAGTACTGTGTTAGCCATGCTTGGTCTTTTGTTTACCTACCTAAACATTAAAATCAATGCACCGATACACATAAAAATGTTTTGTAGGAAAATTTATTAAATTCCACTAAACTTGTAGATCAAGCTTAAAAGAAATGATATCTTCATTATATTGAGTCTTGTTATCCATGGGCATATATTGTCTCTCTATTTATATCTCTCATTTTTTTTCACCAGTTTTGTAGTTTTCTGCATATAGACTTATTTTATTAGCTATCAAGTATTTTACATTCTTCTAACTGACTTTTAATTCCAGCTGTTCACTGATACAGTTCTTAGCAATAGTTCTTTTATAACCTCATCTTCTTTGACCTTGCTCTCTCCACTCACTAGTTTTAGAAAGCTTTAATTTCTTATCGATTTTGGGGATTTCCTACTTAGATAATTAGATAATTGCCATCTGCCAATGTAAATGCAGTGTTATTTCTCTTTCCAGATTTTATAGTATGTAGTTCCTTTTCTTGTCTTATTATGTGAAGAGAGACTTCTAGGACAATGTTGAGCAGGAATGGAGAGAGAATATTTCACCTTATTCAGGATCTAGACTCTAGCTTCTTACTATTAAATATGTTATTAACTATAGAGTTCATGGCTAGATCAGTGGTTCTCAACTTTTGGCAAACCTCTATCTTTAAAAATATTTTCATTATAATTCATAACAGTAGCAAGATTATAGTTATGAAGCAGGAAAACAACTTTTTGGTTGGGGGTCACCACAACATCAGGAACTGTATTAAAGGGTCACAGCATTAGGAAGGTTGAGAAATGCTGTGTGTGTGTTCATGAGTACGTGTGTACATGTGTACATGTGTGTATGTGTGTATGTGTGTATGTGCCTGTGCCAGAGGACACCTCAGGGATAATTGCTCAGATGTCATACACTCTTATTTTTGAGGCAAGGTTTTTCAGTGGCCTGAAACTCATCAAGCAGGCTAAACTGGCTGGCTGGAGAACCCAGGGATTTCCTCCTCTCCACATCAACACTGCTGTGGTTACAGGCATATGCCACCATGCCTGACTATTTCTGCAAGGATTCTAGAACTTGAGCTTGAATTCTCATGCTTTCAAGACCAGCACTACTGACTGAGCCATCTATTCAGCACTTAGCATTCTTTATTAAGTTGAGAAAGTTCTCTTCCTAGTGTTTATAAATACGGGCCTCAGGTTTTGTTAAATGATTTTTCTGTGTCAGTTGACAGCATATGCTTTTGTCTTTCTAGGATTTATTCTCTTTGAGCTTGTTAATTTAAATATCAGTCTTGTGCTGAAGATTCTTTAGTCTTTTACATCTAATGTACTTTGTACATTAAAAAATTGTTATGTAGCAGGGATTAGTAAACTGTGGACTATGGACTATGGCCACTCCTGAGCTTGTTTTTATTTGACCTGAAAGCCAATTTTTTTTAATATTAAAAATATTGGAGAAAGATCCAAAAAAATGTTGTGGTGTGGGTGATGCCATTTAAATTTCATCACCTACAAATAGTTGGAACACGATGGCTCTTAGTCAGAAGAGTTCAGATGTTCTCCAAGTCTAAAAGATTTAGCATTTGGCTCTTTGTGCAAGAAATGTTTGCTGTTGTATAATATTCTACATGAACAGCCCACAAACTATCTACTCAATCTACTACTGATGAGTTTGTTTTGCTAGTTCTTGTCAATTATGTAAAAAGCTGTCAAATATATTTATGTGTGCATATTTGTGTACCTAAGCACACAGACTTTGCTTGGAGTATCATTTCTGAGCCATGCAGTATGTCTGCTTGACTTTGTTTAGAAGGCCACAATTTCCAGAGTGCACTGATATTCCAACCACCTTTGCACTGTCGGTGGATGGACTCTTGATTCCTCTGGATGTTCACCAGCTGCTGGTATTGTACAGCTTAGTGTTATTTGTTGTCTTAGGGCTTCTATTGCTGTATAAAACACCTTGACCAAAGAGCAAGTCGGGGAGGAAAGGGTTTATTTGGCTTACACTTCCACATTGCTGTTCATCACTGAAGGAAGTCAGGACAGGAATTCACACAGGGCAAGATCCTGGAGGCAGGAGCTGATGAAGAGGGCATGGAG
The DNA here is from genome assembly GCA_902168405.1 of Peromyscus aztecus. Taxonomy (NCBI): domain Eukaryota; kingdom Metazoa; phylum Chordata; class Mammalia; order Rodentia; family Cricetidae; genus Peromyscus; species Peromyscus aztecus. The sequence continues at coordinate 24,566 of CABHPQ010146984.1, forward strand.
AGGAGCTACTTACTGGCTTGCTTCCCATGACTTGCTCAGCCCACCTTATAGAACCCAATACCATCAGCCCAGGGATAGCACCACCCACAATGGGCTGTGTCCTTCCCCATTGATCACTAATTGAGAAAATGCCTTACAGCTGGATCTCATGGAGTCATTTCCTCAAATGAGGCTCCTTCCTTCCTCTTTGATAACTCTAGCTTGTGTCAAGTTGACACACAAAACCAGTCAGTACATTTGCCAATATGGTAATCTAGTTTTTCTTGTAGATTTTCCTTCCTGAAGAGCAGTGAAGGCTATTAAATTTTTGAACACTTTTCTCTATTATTTCCCTGTAACATGAATTTCTAATTCTAAATAGTTTCATTAAATAAAAAACTCAGGGGAGCCAGGTATTGGGGTGAATTTTGAAGGGTCAGAGAAGCAGAACAAGCCACAGCTAACCTCACCTCACCAACTTCTCAGCCAATCCTGTTTCCTCAATCTGGAAACCTCTCAGTCCTCATCGGAGTGGATCTCAGCTGAAATGCTGCTAAAAAGCCCAAAAGCTTAAAAGCCTAAAAGCTTCTAGTTCCTGGTCTTCATGCCTTATATGCCTTTCTGCTTCCTGCCATCACTTCCTGGGATTAAAGACGTGTTGTTCCCAAGCATGAGATCTCAAGTGCTGGGATTAAAGGCATGAGTCACCATGCCTGCCTCTGTTTCCATTGTGGCCTTGAACTCACAGAGATCCAGATGGATTTCTGCCTCTGGAATGCTAGGATTACAGGCGTGTGCCAACACTGCCTGACCTCTATGTTTAATATAGTGGCTGTTCTCTTCTCTGACTCCCAGATAAGTTTATTGGGGTGCACAATATATCAACCACATTCCCCCCTTTCAACACACTCATATTACATTATATGTGCTTTCTTTTCTGAGCCTCCAACCTGTTTTGGCGTTTTACGTCATCTCTCTCCCTACCTCTTTTAGTTTTATTTAAATGTGTGTGGTTGTTTTGCCTGTGCACCATGTGTGTGCTGTGCCTGAGGAGGCCAGAAGAGGGTGCAGGATCCTCCAGGACTGAAGTTACAGATGGTTCTGAGCCACTCTGTAGGTGCAAGGAAAGGAACCCTGGTCCTCTGGAAGAACAGCTAGTGCTCTGTCCTTTGGAGCCATCCTTCCCCCTCCTACCCACTTGTTTCTGATTTTGAACTCAATTGTGTTCATACCACAAATCCCTCTAATACCTTTTTTTTTTTTTAGTAATATTTTCTTTTTTTTCCTACTTATTTTTATTTGAAGACCATAGTCTATATACATCCACCTAGGCAAACACTCATACACATAGACTAAGAATAAAATAAAATCTTTGAAAAAATGGAATTGTTATCAAGATAAACTTGTATACTATGGTATAATTATTTATAGCAATTCAGTAAGTAATTATCAATTTAAAATGGCTTATGTGTAGAGTAATATTCTGCTGAAAGAAAGATGTACTTTAAAGAACTGGGACAAAAACTACCCAGAAGGAGTGGCTGGTTGTTTTCTAGAAACCGTATCCCTTATCCATTCATTGCAGGCAGCTTAGCAGGTCAGACATTTCTGAGAAGGTATTTTGTACTTGATTATTATTTCTCAATAGCTAAATGGCATTCCGGAAGATTGCACATCAGAAATGTCAGTATTCTTAATGACAGTACAAACCACAAATGGATTGTCTAAAAGCTCTCTGTGACTGGCTTTACCTAACAAAGTAGCAATGATACTTTTTTGTTTCTTTCTCATTTCCCCAAATAGCATATAATGAAAATTTCCCCACAAATCTGGAGGGAAAGGAAATGTATGTTAGGTGGTCAAGGTCAATAGGGCTCTTGATTTGGCTATACATGATTTCTCCACTGCCTCTAAAGGTCTTCATCCAGCCAATTTGTAGCACTGACTTGAACTGTATCCATTGTGTTTTCAAAATGAATTTCCATTTTGTGAGAACATCACTTTTAAAGTTCTAATTCTCTTGGTATTTCCTGTGGTTCTTTTCTTCCTGACTTTCTTCCCAGGTATACACATAGCAAGCACTAGCTTATGAATAAGAGATGAACCACACAGAAAAGTCTGAGGTAGGCTGGACTCACAGGTGGTCACTCAGGAATAGATCTGTCCATATGTACCATTTATCTTGGCATTTAAAATCATCAGCTGCCAAGGCACTGAGTGCTTGTGAACCACATATGAACTTATGCAGTGGAAGTGTATCAAGATGGCTAATCATGACATTCACTTGATACATCTGGGAAGAGGGAATGTCAGTTGAAGAATTGCTCCTACCAGGTTGGCCTGTGGGTGTATCTGTAGAGCATTTGCTTAGTCAATAGTTGATGAAGGAGGGCCTGGTGTACTGTGGGTGGTGGCATCCCTAGGCAGGTGGGCCTGGACCATATAAAAACAGGGAGCTGAGCAAGCCACAGGGAACACAGCCATTCTTCCATGGCTTCTGCCTTGGCTTCTCCCCATGAGGGACTGTGACCTGCAAACCAAATTAAACCTTTCCTCCACCAAGTTGGTTTTGTCCATGATTTATCACAGCTGCAAAACCAAACTAGAATGTGTACTTATCCAGCTCTTCCTTTCATCGTGGTTTTCTCTGTCAAACATTGACGGATGCTCATTTGGCTGAGTTGGAGCTAGAAGGACATTGTGTACATGTCCCATCAGTTTGCTTACTTGAAGCTGGCTTGTGTATTTCCAAAACTCCTTGATGTTGCTTGCAATTATTAAACATGTAATTTTAGAACTTAGTGAAACAGTATGTAGATGATGAGCTAAGATTATAAGAATTTATTTCTATGAAAAACAAATGAAATATTCTAGAGAGTTTCATTAAAGTTAAGTTGCTTAATGAGAAATGTCATGTGGTTGGAGATGGATAAGAAAATGATAAATATTTGGAAACATAATCATAAAAATATAGAATTTTCTAAGCTACAAATTTCTGATTCCATTGTGAGGATTTTTTTTTTTTTTTTGGGATGGAGTTTCTCTGTGTAGCTTTGGAACCTGTCCTGGAACTTGCTCCGTAGACCAGGCTGACTTCGAACTCACAGAGATCCACCTGCCTCTGCCTCCCAAGTGCTGGGATTAAAGGTGTGCGTCACCACCACCAGGCCCATTGTGAGGTTTTTAGGTGGTGTTTCTGTCTCACTTTTGTTTTTTGAGAATGGTCTCACCTTGTAGCCCTAGCTGGCCTGGAACATCAGCTTTTGCTGCCTTAGTGGGATTTAAGTATATGCCCCCACAACCAGCCAACTGTATTAGAGAGGAAAACTAGAAAATATTGGTTCTTTTTAATTGTGTGTTTCTCTCCCTCCCTCCTCGGCCATAGTTCAGCTTTTAGAGAAATGTCTGCTTACATTTAATATATTAATGTTGATTATCAAATTGAAGTTTTTAATTGAGATTACAAATTTAAGTTACAAGCACAATGTTTTGTTACTCATAAAATGATTCCTAGCTTTAAAAATCAGTAAGATACTGGAGTTAGGCACCATTTTAGGCAAAATGCTGAAGTACAGGAACTCTTGTTTTTGTGCACAGCTGTGCAGAGGGAATTCCCTGGGAGGATGCTGAACTGGAACGCTTTGCCTTTTCCATTTTCTTTTTTAATAGAAGAATGAATTTGTGGACCTAGTCTAGGAAAGTGATGTGCAAGCCCTTCAGCTGTTAGGGAACCCATGATGGACAACTGAGCCACAGAGAGTTAACGTCATTGTAAATCTATTTTCCTGGCACATTATATTCAGGGGCACATCAGCCACATTTTTCCCACCCATTGACAACATATGTATCCGAAGTTTCCAGTTTGAGGTGTGACTGGGAAATAGAGCGACAGATTTAACCAATACTCTAGAATTTAGACATCCAAATGTGCTTGCTTTTTCAAAATAGTGGCAGCAGGAGGCTCAACAATTATTTGAAAGATGCTGTCTTTATTCAAAGTCATTTTTAGAACTCATTTGAAATTGCTTTTAAAGACAGTTCACAGGATTTGTGGGATCACAGCTGAGTTGCTTCAGAGACATTCCTGATTTTAAAGCAATGGCAGTTTTACCTATTGTGATTTGTTATTGTGGTTCCAAATAACAACCTATCTACCGCTGAATACCAAGATTTTCTATGGGTATGATGTTCACATGTGTATGCTCCAGGCCTCAGAGCTCTCAGGTTAATTTCAGGAGTGGCAAGTTGAACAGTGATAAACACCATTAAGATAGGAACTCTACATAGTGAGGTGAAAGCTTTAAAGAAGGGTGCATTTGGATGTATATATTGGTTGCTAAAAGTTAGATCATTATATTTTTCTGGAGAGGTATCAGCAAAATATTTCTTAAAAGACCGGATTATAAATATTTTAGACTTTGCAGTCTGTATATCTCTGTCACCCCCATTTCATGCTATACAAAACAGAGACATAATACATGAATGAACACACATGACTATTTGCAAACACAGACAGCAGGTTGTATTTTGGCCCTAGATTGCAGTATGTAAATCATGATACTGTTTATTCCTGAAAAGCAAATTGATTATAATATCTGAATTTCATCCACAGAAAATATTCATTGAAATTATTACTTTGGTTTTTGATACAGTAATTACTATTTGATAGAACAGTCAATTGTATCAAAGGAAAATTGGCCAAGGTATAATTATAACCGAATATTTTTAGTAGTCAAACTACAGGGGAATTCACTTTTATATTGTCAGTTAAAGGGACCTCTATGGTATTCTGACCACCACTGTTTTTGTTGCCCTTTATAAGTTGGGCTTTGTAGCTAATGCCTGTAATTCACCGCTTGGTCAAGGAGGGGCACTGTGGGTTTAAGATCAGTCTGAGTCATAGCAAGAGCCTGTCTCAAAAACAAGAGTTCAGCGATTGTATTTCCAGAACTGTAAAAACATGGCCACAAATGATTTTAGAACATGTTTGTCTCCTTAAAAATATAGTTTGTATTTAACCATATATCCATTAATAGTTACTTTCAGATTTCCTCCATCACCTCAAAGAAACTTCAAATTTGCTTTTTGTCTTGATGATTTTTTTTACTATAAACATTTCATAAATATAGAATTACATAGTATATAGTCTTTTGTGGCTACCTAGCATTTTTTAATGCATAGTCATCTTTTAGTTTGTATCAGCAATATATTTTTTATTGATAAATCATATATTGTTGTATACAACTGTCAGTTTTTGTTTTTTAAGATTTATTTATTATGTATACAGTGTTCTGCCTGCATGTATGCCTCCAGGCCAGAAGAGGGCACCAGATCCCACTACAGGTGGTTGTGAGCCACCATGTGGTTGTAGGGAATTGAACTAAGAACCTCTGGAAGAGCAGCCAGTGCTCTTAACTGCTGAGCTATCTCTCCAGCTCCCACATCTGTTAGGTTTTTAGAATCTCTTCAACAGAAGGATAGTTAGATTGCTTTAACTTTTGGCTATTATTAATATTGCCACCTAGAATTTTTGTACAGAAATGCTTTCATAATCTTGGATAAATATTTAAAAATAGAATTGTTAGCTCATGAAACGATATATGTGACCGAGTTTTCTGTTGCTGTGATAAAATGCCATGACCAAGAGCAACACAAGGAGGAATCTATTTAGGTTTACAGTTCCAGAGGTCTAAGTCTATAATGCTAGATGTCTTAGTTTGGTTTCTTTTGTTGTGGCAAAGCACCTTGAACAAAAGCAGCTTTGTTCAAGGGAGAAAAGGGTTTATTTCAGCCTAGACTACCAGGTCTCAGTCCATCACTGAGGGAAGTTAAAGCAGGAATTCAAGGCAGGAATTTGGAGGCAGAAACTGAAGCAGAAGCCATCAAGGGGTGCTGCTTACTGGCTTGTTCCTCATGGTTTGCTCAACCTGTTTTCTTATACAATTTGGAACCACCTGCCCCACTCCCAGGAAGGGGGGCACCATTCCTGGTGAGCTGGGCCCTCCCATGTCAATCATTAAACAGGACATTACCCCACAGACTTTCCTATGAGCCAATCTTAATGGAGGCATTGTCTCAAAAAAGATTCTCTCTTCCCATGCTGTGGAAACAGTTGTTATACTGCATTGTTTAGTGCATGGCTACCCCCCAAAGTCCATGTATGTTCAATACAGATGTATTTCCTGAATATTTTGAACCTGTGAATGCAAACCTATGAAAATAGTGGGCTGACTGTGCTCAGCATCAGGGATACATCCTGAGTCATTTGAATGTGCAAACTTTAGCGCCCTTTACTCCAGAAGGGAAAAAAAGGCAATGAAAGTCTTGTAGTGTCTGCAAGTGAATAATTGCAGCTGCTGTGGTAAGAAACACCATTGCCATGTTATTGCACAGCTACAGTCATCCGAGCAGCTGTGGATAGTACCCTTTGTTTTTAGCTCCACACAGGAGGCTCCTAAGTTCAAGAATCTATGGCTCGCTATTTTCAGGATGAAAGCCCAATGCTTTGGTATGAGCCCTGCACCTTTCCCTTTTCTTTACTTTTGTGTGTGTGTGCTTATTTTTAAGACATCAACCTGTAATCCAGAGATCCTCTTTCTATATCCCTTCTATTCAATTAAGGATGTTGATCAAGGTCTCAGATCTTATCAGAGCAAAAGTGTGTTGCTTGGCAACTGAGAAAAAGATAAAAGGTTTCATATTTTAAAAATACTTCAGGATTTTCTTATTTATTTTGTTAAAATTATTTCACTATTTGTGGGAAAACGTCTTGGAGGAAGAGAAGAGACCATGGCAGCCATTCTTGCAGTTGTGCAGTCAATGTGAGCAGGGATTGGATTTTATTTATCCTTTGGCCCATGTGTGTATCCTGACTGTGTCCTCAGCTCCTGCTCTGAATATCTGTCCATGTGTATGATGCTCCTCTTTCCCTCCTCCTTCCCTCCTTTCTCCCTCCATCTCTCCCTCTCTTCTTTTTTACCTTCATTCCTTTCCTAAATTTTCATTGTGTGTTTAAAAAAATATTATAGCCCAATAGCCCACAAGTCTTCTTCCTCAACAAGCCACCATGAATTGAGAGCCTTATCCACTGTCGGGCCCACTGGGATTTCTGAGTATCTTTGGTTTATGTCAGTAGTGATGACACATTGGCCTGATGTCGCTCTCCCCTGCCTGAGTGTAAGTTTCTGCCTGTGCCTTAGTCAAGTTGATGTTACTGACTTGGTGCTTCCTTTTCACTCTGAATGGAGAGAGAATAGATGGAAGATGTGAGACAGCTGTTTGTAGTGATGGATCTGGAGGCTTGCTCACATGATCAAGCAACAGGCTTACATCTGTTAATTTCTACCATGCAGGTTCAGAGGCATGAAGGGGAACCTGGCCTCTGGTTCTGCACAACTAGCAAAGGACATCGTGCAGCAAGAGAGTAGGAATTCATTCTGACGTGGCTCTTTTGCTTTATGGCTGAGGATGAATATTAGGAAAAAGAGAGAAGCGAGCATCCTATTAGCTTCTTTGAAAGGTGCATGAACTACCTTAGCTTCTCCGTCCTAGCCCTGCCTTTTAAAGCTTCAACATCTCCCAGTAGTACTCCAGACCAGGGACCATGCTGTCAGCACACAGACCTGTTCTAGATCCCCTCGATGGGCTGCTTGTTGGTTGGTTGTACGATGACCTTTTGAAGTTTGCTCACCTCCATTTGAAGACTTTGGAAGAGGTTCTATAATTTGGCCATCTATGTGCTCTGTGTGGTGCTTACCACTCTTTTGGGGCATTTCATTATGACCAAAAATGCTATAGCAGTCTGATTTTTGAATTATAGAAATTGCTGGATTATTGAGAAAGGAAGAGGTGCTTTTTCCAAGGACATTCTAGAACATCACTTAAGACTAAAGTTCCCTTACTGCATAGGTTTAGAATATCTATTTAACTGAGAGCTACTTTTGTGAAGTCCTCCAGGCTCTGTGACAAGGGAAAGTCTTTTAACTTCTCTGTGTCCCACTTCCATGTAAGTAGAGACTGGAAATAGCAGTCAGACTAAGAAATTGTTCTCAGAATTTAATGAGATGATATACTTTCTGGCACATAGTGAGTATATAATAAACATTTACTCGATTGTAGTTGATACACCTCTCATTTAGTGCAGTAACTGAGGTCTCGATCTATGTAATGTATTTTCTTCTCTGACCGTTCCTTCTCCTTTTTGTATGATTTAAATTAAATTTTAAAATTAAATTGAGAAATCTTGTGTTCTAGACTTTGCGTTAATTGATTGGTTAAATAATGAGTCATCTCATTTTACCTTTCCCACTACCTGACAGAAAACAATAGAACCTGTGGTGACAGTAACTGTCAAGTTTATGAACTTCTTCCTGCTTAGGAGTGCTTCTGTCTGTCTGTCTCTCTCTACTGAGAAACTAAATCAATAGCAAAATATGCCCCCATAGTACATGATGGTTGTGATATGGATACTTTTATCAGCAAAACTGAATGCCTGTCTTCACTGTTTGAAAAGTTTGGTTCCCTTAGATGGATTAATCAAAATCTTCACTTACAATTCATCTCTATCAGGCGCTTCCTTTACAGTATTAGGTCATAGGAAGCTTAATCTCACATGATCAAGCAGCAGACTTTCATCTGTTAATTTCTACACAGTATCTCACTCATTTTATTTTTCCTTTTTTTTTTTACACATATATATTGTTTATTTTTAAAAACATGATTGATAATAACATTGCCACTGGTGATAATAGTAAAATGTATGATATCAATGATTGACAGCTATTTTAGATCTCAGTTATATGAAGTTTTGTAATTTGGTGCTTGGGGTTTGTTTTGTGAGTATTGGCAGCACACCTAGTTTATAGATGATAGAAGAGCAAGGGTAAGAGTAAAGTGTGAGGACAGAGGAAGAGGAGGACAGTGGAGCCCCATTTGACCGCATGATGGACATCTGACTTCTGCTGGTAACCAGACAGATTTTTTTCATGGCCTATTAGTCTCTTTAAAGGCAGAGAAAACATTCCAAAGCACAACTGCAAATAACCAAGTCTGAAGCCTAGATAGTTTTTCTATGAAGCATAATTTTTCAAAGTAATACATGGTACAAATTGAGATTAAAGAGTCTACATCACTTTTTTTTCTTTGTTTTAATCTGAGGGCAAGATGAATTAGTTCTCAACAGATGTATTTTTACCAAAGAATCAATATGACTTCACCTTGAACTAACTCTGCACTAATATAAGCAAAGTATATTTAAGTTTTACCTCTGATGCTTCATTGCGAAGACATGAATAAAAGACACACACACACACACACACACACACACACACACACACACACACAATACTTGTCAGAGAACATTGGTGGGGTTGATACAGATATTAATGAGGTAGGTAGAATTCTGCTGGAGTAACTTATTGCTGAGACAGCTTTAAGAAAGGGACTTTAAGGGAGTCAAAATCAGTCAGTCAAATTCAGCAAGGTGTCTGATCACACGAAGGCCCGAACATCCAGTGTTTGATTCTGGATCTCAGGTTTCATTTTGTTTTCCGTATTTTGGAGATTTTTCTTGAGGCTACCTAGAGTTTGCACAACTACTTAGATTAATTGAACCAAACTCTCCTTTGCTTAAGACATTAAAAACGCACAGTGATAACTCTAGGACAAAGACTTACTGTAGGGACGTATGCTTGGGGCAGAGATGTAATTCCTAGACATGAGTAAAATACAGCACTTTCTGTGTTTCCTACTTTCCTAATTTGACCTCGAAAACATCAACTCTACACACTAGTCTACAAGCAGTCTCAGATGAGCATGTTTATCTTTCTGCTCTGCTGCAGAACTTGGCTGCTCTCTGGTCCTGTTAGCAGGCATGAGATTTTCATGGCAGGCATTACAGACCCTTCCTGAGGTCTTCCAAAGTTTACTTGCCTTGGCAATGTTTCCTTTTCATGAATGAAATCTCTGAGCATACTGTTTGAGAAGAACTTTTGCGGTCAGACTTCTTTTAAATTCTCTTTTCAGAGAAATAGTCCTCAAATGAAAATCTTTGCTTTTGTTTGTTTTCTGTGTTTTACCACCTGCTAAAAATTAGAGCCTCCCATGCTGATTGTGATTTGGGGACCTTGGTCCTGGCTCTAGTGCTGACCCTTTGAAAGATCCCAGTAGGTCAGTTGTGTAGGCAATTAAAAAACAAACAAACAAAAAACAAAACAAAACGAAACAAAACAAAAAACTGTTTCATGTTTAGACTCTCCCCACCATAAAGGTATTTTTATTAATTCTTTGATAGTTACATACAACATATTTTGGTCTTATTTACTACCTTCCCCAACTCTTCCCCAATTCAACCCCCTCTTCCATCCACCCAATTTGGTGTTCATTATCTTTTTTTTATCTTTCAAGACTAATTTGTGCTGCTCAAATATTTTTGTATGTGTGGTCTTCTATTGGAAAGTGGTTGACTTACCAGGGGCTATGCTCTTAGAGGAAACTGCTGTTCTTCTCCCCGCAGCTAATAATTGCCAATAGTTTCAAGGCTTGGGGTGGAGTTGTAAGCTCTCTATCTCCATGCTGGGATTTGGTCTGGCTTGGATTTATACAGTTTTTTGTTTTAACATGCTGATGAAACTGCTTTGTGTTCATATACACAGCTGCCTTCATGTATCCAGAGGATAGTGCTTTCTTGTAGTCATTTGCTCTAGGATCTTATATGATGTCTTCCTTCTCTTCTACCATGATCCCGAGCCATCAGAGCGGGGTGTGATATATATGTTCCTTTTAGGGTGGACTATTCTGCAGTCTCTTATTCTCTGCATAATGACCAGCTGTGAGTCACTGTGTTAATCACCTCTTATGGCAGACAGAAACTTCTCAGGTGAGAGGTGGCAGATGCATTGATCTATGGTTATAATGATAAATCATTAGGAGTCAGTTTAATACTATGTCTATTTATCAACATAATAGTAATAGATTCTACCTAAGCAGAATCTGTCTAGCCATAGGTTCTTAGCCCAATAATGATGCCAAGCGTGGGTTTCATCCTGTGTAGTAGGACTTAAATCCAATCTGAAAGTGGTTTGTTAATTCCATGATCTTTGTGCCATGATGACATCAGTGGGCATAACTTATAAGGCTAGTCATTGTGGTAGCTGGCAGGGGTTATAGCTCTTTTGTCTTACTATTGTTGCCTAATATCTGCTTTGGTGCTTAAATGAGCTGTAAAGCATGATCCCTATGGGTTCTGCCAATCTCTTTTTACATCTTAGCATTGCTCTAAAAAAACCAGAACATAGTTGTCATATATAGTCTAGTAGTCTCCCTTTACACTAAATGGCAACTTGTCAACTGAAGTTGCAATTTAGAAGCAAACCATATATATATATATAAACAATTTGGTCCTTGGATACTATTTAGTGTTTTTATTAGATTCTGACTCTGTAGGGTCTGATTACTTAATAATTATGGCTGCTTAGTCACTCAGTATGAGACCAGAGTCTCTCCTGAAAAGTTTTGAAGAATCAAAGTATTTTAACTGCCTTGTTGATGAAAGACCTTAGGCTATTCTCCCCTGCCTGAGATGGCAGGAATAGCATCAGTTAACAAGATGAGCTCTTGAAGCCTATGAATACAGACGGTCTCTCAAGAGACTAGTCCTTGCACAGCCTTCTCTGTCAAAGTCAGCCTGAAAGAAGGCAGCAAAACAGAATTATCTTGACTACTCTTAGTATAGATAAGCTGATGGGCAATGATTTTAAATGATCCTACTTTAGAACAAAGGAGCATTCCAATGTGGCCAACTTTATGGGTAACTAAACGACTTTTTAAAACTGGAACTAGTTATAGACTCATGGCTCTTTCTGAGAATCCATAACTTGTTTTTTTACTATAGACCAAGCTTTTGGAATGCTTACCATTGGAAAGAGTTTTTGGTTTTAGAGAGAATTGTGTTTAATGGCCCTGCCTTAGTTTTTCTTAGTTACTGTTCTATTGCTGTGATGAAACACCGTGATCAAGTCAACTCATAAAATGAAGCATTTAATTGGGGTCTTGCATATAGTTTCAGAAGGTTAGTCCATGACCATCATGGCAGGGAGGCAGGGAGCCAGGCATAGTGCTGGAGCAGTAGTTGAGAGCTCACAGATGATCTATAAATTGCAGGGAGGGGGAGGGGATGGAGAGAGAAGGAGAGAGGGAAAGAGGCAGAGGGAGAAGGTGTGGGGGAGAGAGAGAGAACTGTGTCTGGTGTGAGCTTTTGAAACCTCAAAGCCCACCTCCAGTGACACATATTCTCTAATAAGGCCATATCTCCCAATCCTTCCCAAATAGTTCTATTAACTGGGGACCAAGCATTCAAACATGTGAGTGAGCTTATGGGGGACTGTTCCCATTCAAATTACCACAGGACTCCTAATATTTGAGGCTATGTGTATCTGTTTACATATCCTTCCAGGAGAGAGATTCTCAGCTATCCTGGGTTCTAGTTACAACTTCAACTTCCTTACTTCATGTTCTCTTCCCTTTTCTCCTTTCTTTCCAGTAGTTCTTCAGTTCCCTGCACTTTCTTGGGACAGCTAGCTCCCTGGTGATGTCAGAGGACACTAACTACTCACCATCTGACAGACATCTTTCTTTCTTTATAATGCTGTCTTTTTCACCATAGATATCATACCTCTTTGTCTCCTTTTTTTTCTGGACTTGTGGTGATATATTGTGTACCCTAATAAACTTATCTGGCATCAGAGGATAGAGCCAGCCACTAGATTAAATACAGAGGTCAGGCAATAGTGGCACACACCCTTAATCCTATCACTCCGGGAGGCAGAGATCCATGTGGATCTCTGTGAGTTCAAGGCCACACTGGGAACAGAGCCAGGCGTGGGCCATACACCTTTAATCCCAATACTTGAGATCCCATATCTTTGCTTGGGAAGGACACATGCCTTTAATCCCAGGAAGTGATGTCAGAGCAGAGAAAGGTAGATAAGGCATGAGGAAACACTCTCTTGAGGCTGAGGGTTTCATAGAGGTAAGCTAGAGGCTGCTGCTCTGCTTCTCTTAAACCCCAATATCTGGCTCCGGGTTTTTTACTAATAAGACCATTTAGCAGTTCATGTTACATGGACTTGTTCTTAATCCTCTGTTTTGGACTCACCAGGATAGAATAGATAATGGAATATTTTCTCTGAGTTTGACAAATATAGATAGACTAGACATTGTAAATATAATTTTTACCTGATAACTATTGTATAAAGTTTTACTATGTTAGAGTTAAAACCTTTCCTTTTTAATTAGACAAAAAAGGGGAAAATGATATTTGTATACTGTGTGAAAATACATTGCTGTGATTGTTGTAATAAAAAAAAACTTAACAGCCTAGGCAGGAGGTATAGGTGGGATTTCTGGGAAGAGAAAGGAAGAGGAGGGTGAATCTAGGCACATGAAAGACACCAGGAGATATGGAGAGGAAACAGTAGATGAAAGACAGAAGAGAGGTAACCCCACATGATAGAATATAGATTAATAGAAGTGGTTTAGTTTAAGTAATAAGAGCTATTTAGGAACAAGCCTAAGCTATAGGCCAAATTTTGGGATAAATAATAATAAGTCTCCATGGCATTATTTGTGAGCTGGAGGTCCAAAGAAAGTCCAGCTACACCTCTGTGTGATCTCTTAATGTTGGACCTCCCAAGGTCTTCCTTCTGTGTTTCTCTTTTTTTTTCTTTCTTTCTTTCTTTTTTTTTTTTTGGTTTTTTGAGACAGGGTTTCTCTGTGTAGTTTTGCTTCTTTCCTGGAGCTCACTTGGTAGCCCAGGCTGGCCTCGAACTCACAGAGATCCACCTGGCTCTGCCTCCCCAGTGCTGGGATTAAAGGCGTGCGCCACCAACGCCCAGCCTGTGTTGCTCTTTTATTCCTGTCTGGTTAGGCAGATTCATCTGCCCCCATAGCTTTATATGTTGACTTAATGCAGATGCTGTCCCCACAGCCAAGGCTTCTCTTCATGTGCTTGTTTGTAAATCCCTCTTCAGCATCTCTTTAGGGCATTCCACTATGCCTAATAAATAACATGCCCACAGCCAGACTTGGAATTTCTTTCTCAGGGCTACTTTCTTTCTAGAATCACTGACCTTAGAAAAATGGTACCCTCTGTTTAAAAAAAATGAAAGAAAGAAAAAGAAAAAGGTTAAATTTGATCCCTTGCGTGACTTTCCACATCCAATTCACTGGCAAGTCCATTTCCATAATTCTTCACAAAATTTCCCCAGAGTCTGAATCTGTCCTGCAATCGTCCACTTCCCAGGCACCACCACTGTACCCACCTAAACAATTTGATTTCTAGCCTCCCAACGGACACCTCTTTTGATGCAGATTGTGTTGAATCATTCCCTCTGTTAAAGCTCAATAGTGATGTGACTGTAGTAATATCAGAATTCCCTTGCCTTCCTCTGGAGAGGCCCTCCTTGCCTCATTGTTCAGCCCACACAGTCCCTCCCTCCATCTCTGGAGGCCACTGCACAGGTGTTGCACTGTCTGGGATGCTCCTTTGTTTTCTAGGCAGGCTCTTATCATCATTTAGATCTCAGCTTACCTCTCCTGCTTCAGAAACTACTCAGGACTGCCGGACAGTTTTCTTGTTGATTTAGTTGTTAATTTACAATGTGAAACACTCTCCTCCCCATGAAGGAGGAAAGCCTGTACTCCAACATGCTCATGATGAGCCACTCACCTCTTTCTCCTTCTCAGCATCTCTGAGAACATCTATCTGGAAAGTTATTCTAGACTGTCATGGAACTTGAAGGCCCCTGATGCAGGATTAACTTGGTTTTACCATTTTTTTCTGGATTACACAGAGCTGGAGGGCAAGGTCAGCTCAGCAGATTGTAGCATGCTAATGCCCAGTGGGACCTCACACTTAGTAGGACCTCACTAAATAGCTCTTGAATTGTGCAGTTTAGGGGCTTCTTTAGACCTTCATTTTTAAGCAGCTGTTCTTATTACCTGGCAGTGTCTTGGCCACAGTTGCTTTTGTGAAAAAAATCAAGTCTCAGAGAACATCATGAGAGAGGAGGCAGAAAGGTCTCGGTACCAGCCAGTAGAGGGGGGCCGCAACAGCTAACAGCTGTTGCACACACCAGCTCACACCAGGCCAGGCTTATCTGCTCAAGATCTGCACTGGATCAAACTTGTCAAAGTTTCAGCATGGGTCAGGAAGGGGTCCCTGAGTCCCCACCCCATGCCTAAGTTAGGAGCTGTTGAGGGTTAATGGCTGCCAGAGAAAGAAGATACAGTCTCTTTTGGGGATGTAGACACTGGTACACAGTGAATGATTCCACACCCGTGCATGAATGGGCAGCACTAATTGAACTTGGGGCTATTAACTACAAGAAAGAAAGGAAGGGAGGGAGAGAGAGGGAGGGGGGAGAGAGGGATAGAGAGGGGGAGGAAGGAAGGAAAGAAGGAAGGAAGGAAGGAAGGAAGGAAGGAAGGAAGGAAGGAAGGAAGGAAGGAAGGAAGGGAGAAAAGACCATGAACTTGAGTGGAGCAGGGCATTGTGTTGGTTCGTTTATGTTGACTAGACACATACCAGAGTCATTTGGATAGTTGTCCTTGGGAGTATAAAGAAGCAGGCTGAGCAAGCTATGAGCGGTAAATGTGCAGTGCTCCTCCATGGCTTCCGCTTCAGTTCCTGTCTCTCCATGTTCCTCCCCTGCCTGAGTTCCTGCCCTGGCTTCCCTCAGTGATGGACTGTACTGTGGAACTGTGGATTGAAACAAACCCTTTCCTCCCCAAGTTGCTTTTGGCCATGGTGTTTTGTCACAGCGTTAGAATCCTGACTATGACAAGCACTAAGGGGAGATGAAGGGAGTTGTGATAGGTGGAGATGATAAAATGCATTCTATACATTTCAGAGAATAATGAAGATAATTGAACTCCCAAAGCTGCATGGGGATTTTCTTTGTCATGTTTCCTTCTCAGCCATAATGTTTCCTCTTGAAGGTCCTCAGGTTTTTTTTCCTCAAATTTGCCAGTTTCCTTCAGTCACTTATGTACATTTACTCTGAGTTTCATTTCCCTTATGAATGTGCACTTTCTTCAGAGCCACTTAGAGTTTTCCTAAAGATACTCAGAAGCGAGCTCTTCTTTTTAACATCTTTATTATGTATTCATCTTCTATCACTGACTATTTACACATTCTTTTCCTGTCCTGCCTGCTTTCTGACTTTAGGGAAGACACTATGTTTTAATTATTTGTTGAATAATAATTAGCACATTATGAAAGGTTGAACGGTTTTTATCATCTCTTCTGACAGAAATAGCTTAGTAGATATTCACATATACCTGTAAGCCTAGCATAAATGAGTTCATCTCAGGTTGTGAAAAATAATTTAGTTAAGTCAGAAACAAATCAAAACAGATGTGAGATTGGGGGCAATTAATTTCCATGGAGAGTTAGGAACAAGATGAAAATATCTTCAGAGAGTTATTTGCAGAAGTTATTGCTTCTTCAGTGTTGTGTAGTGTGATGGGGAAGGACCTGAAGCTCAGTGCTTATTCCCAATCTGTAAGATTGTGAATGGCAGTGTGGATAGCTTATTCCCAATCTGTAAGATTGTGAGTGGCAGTGTGGATAGCTTATTCCCAATCTGTAAGATTGTGAATGGCAGTGTGGATAGCTTATTCCCAATCTGTAAGATTGTGAGTGGCAGTGTGAATAGCTCCTTATGTGATATGGCTTTAACGCCGACATAGGTAGCTTGTTGTACAGACTCTTAGCTTTCTATTAACATCCATTTACTGTGGTACCAACTGGAACCTTAGTTAAACAGATATCATCAGATCTATTTTGAATAGTAATATAGTGTTCATTATTATATTTATTTTATAATAATTACAATATCATATTACATTATCATATAGAAATATAAAATAATAAATATATCACAAGTATAATGTAATATATATTATTATAAATATAGCCTATAGTTGATTTTTTAACATGTGAATGAAAAAGGTACATTAAGGAAAAACTAAAATCTGAACTGAAAAGGAGAGAATATATCAGAAACTGAAAGCAGACATTAGGTGTTCTTTTGTTCTAAGTTGATGCTTGTCTACAAGGCTTTCCTGCATCAAATGTGTGGTATACTGGGCTAAGCAGATGGCTCTGGTGCTGCTGTCACCCTCTTGAAGGATGGCAGTGTCCTAGAGGAGAGAGACCCACAAAAGCAAATGCAAGTTCCAGAATGGTGGTACAGAAACTAGGGAATGACATTTATTTATTTTTTAGCTGATAGGTTCAAGAGATACTTGGAGGAGGTATGTTGAGATCGGCTTTGAAAAGTGGTACCTTTTAATAAGAGCATACCTGCTGGTAGGGAAACCACCAGCCAGCAAGTGGTTTTGAAGCATGCAAAACAGGAGTAGAAGACGATAATCCCAGTTCGTTTTCTGGAAAAGAGGTTTAAAATGCCTTTTTGACTAAGTACAGTATTATTTAACAACACTGGGATAGTCACAACTGCCCTGTAATAGGAACAATTGGAGCTTCCTTTGAGTCATTGTAAGCACTGGGAATCAAGAAGGAAGGGTTTTCCACAGTACTGGTACCCAATGTGCAGTGTCATAGTTGTTTTGACTAGAGTGGTGGGTTTAGGGAGCTATTCTCAGTTCCAACAGACAAATGCCACAATCATGGCACTGGGAAGTTTGGAGACATGCATGCCTCAGGGATTGAAGAGAGACCAGAATCAGTGACAGTGTGATTTGTGCCTGACTCCTATAGTCCAGTTTTCACTTGTCCTCTCTCCTAAGTCAGAAGTCAGGTTTTGGTAGTAATGAGAGAGCTGAGTGGCAGAGCAAGAATGAAGGCTGGATGATGCAGGGGACCTCATGCTCTTGACTGGAAGTGATCACTCAGGTTTACTTCTTGTCAGTCTCTACTCATGTTTCTCACATCCCACTTCAGAAGCTAAAAGTGACCTGCAGATTATCTGAATAAGGAGTGCTAAGTCAAGGTAGATAGGATGAAATAAACAACAGACTTGGCTGGCAGAGGCATGGAGAGAACCCACAGCTCCTCAGTGAGTCCTTCCTTCACTATAAATGGAGGCTTCTGCATTTTAGCTTCATATTTATGCAAATTTCTTGAGTCTCCCAAATGCCCACTGTGCTCATTCTGATCCCATTTCTGAGTGCCTAAGTGATACTGGTATTGTCTTCTGAGGAAGCAGCAGGGCAGAGGGTTTCTGGTGTAAGAATGATTCTTGCTGGACTGTCGTTTTCAGTTGTGTTCAGCTTCTCTAAGAACTCCTTACTTACATGGCTTTTGGGGATGTGTTTCAGTTGGTTACTAATTTTTGCAAAATGCTGATATAGACACAAAAGGCCATCCTCCTGGTGTGATGTTGGAGTTCTGCTGTGCTGTGACAGCCTCAGTGAGATGCTAACTGCACAGTTTGTCCAGTGTGGTGAGTACATCACTCAGCTATGGCTTGCACAGCTTCGACAAAGCCAGCTAGTCCTTTTAGATTGCTGGCACGAGTTAAGAGAGTAAAAGCAATCTGCAATTAGCCTGTCAAGTGTACTTCAAGTGTACTTTGTTGTGGTCATTATCAAAATTATAGGCAGGCCCAGCTTCCCTGGCGGGGAAGGTTGGGCTCCAGAACTAGACAGCAGGTGTCTGTGTCCTGATGTTGCTTTGATGTGTCATGACTGAGATTCAGAGAATTGATCTCTAAAGGAGTTCAGTGGGGAAAGTCACATTAGAATGTGCTAAGCAAGGATGGTAATTGCTAATGTGTTGAACAGTTTGTTAAGCAATTTATCAGAACATTTCCTTTAAACCCCACAACAATCCATTGAAAAAAAGTACCTCCTTATGCCTACTTTAAAGATACATAGACTGGGTTTGGGAGATCATTCACTAACTGGCCTGCAGCAGAACTAGGCTTTGTCTTCCTTTCTCTTCTCCCTGAGTGAAGCTCTTCCTGACAATGCTTACTGCGCTATCAAGTAGAAGAAAAGCGGCTAATTCACAGTGAGGTACAATTTCTTTCTTTTTTTTCCTTAAATTTTTAATTGAACCTTGTTGAAGTGATGTTTCCATAGTAAATGAAGGGAAGAATATTGCCCCCTTGTTTCGGGCCTTCTCTCAGAAATCAATGCCTTGCTCTAGAGTCTGGCACTGTGGTGTGCTATGCACACGGTGTTGATTTTCTGAATGTGAGTATGCACTGGGGAAATCGACCTTCAGTGTGCTGTTGTGGGGTTTGAAGGAAATGTTCTGTTAAACTGCTTAACAAAATGGTGACTTTGAGGGGTGGCTATTACCCTATATTGTAGAAGGGGCTGATGGTGAGGTTTGAGAAGGTGTCTGTGGCCTTTCCCAGCGCATACAGTCAGTCTGGGAGAGTGCTAGGCTTACAGTGCAGGTGAGTTAAAGCATACTGCTCTCCTCTGTGCTTAACACTGAGCCAACTGCTTTTTCTCTCACTAAAAATAAACAAGCATAATAGGCAGTATATCCTTTTACTAGAAATAGCGTTTATCATCTGTGACCTTCCTAGCATAGTCTGTGTAATCCATATTCTCATCTCTTGAACACTGTGCACGTCAAGAATTTAGAATATGAAGAGAGAGTTTTGGAAGTTATTTCAAGGGCTTATCTTTATGTGGATACTAGGTTAACTGGAGTGACTAAATTGTGAGATTTGTTCATAGTCACAGGCTCTCTTTTTCTTATAAAAATTGATAGTTTTCTTTATACAGAAGTACTCTGCAAGAATGAAAAAAATCATACTGCTTTTGAAACACAGCTTCAGCACAAACTCATCCTTTTTATGAAAGATTTACCCACCTCAGTGGTGTCCTGTGACCTCGGTTGTTAGGCTCTGCAGTGGGTTTTTTTGATGGTTCTTTAACTACTCTAATTATTCTTTCATTTTTTTCCTAATGAATTGGAGTAGCATACTGATATGCTTACTTCTTACCCACAAGTGTGAAGGACCCTTATAATTAAGCATTCTCTTATTAGCAAAATATGAATGCAAGAGTTTCAGAAGGAAAGACAAGCTGCTCTCCAAAGTTTTAAATGATGAAGCAAAATGGCTCTGCATTTTTAAGTTCCTTGAGCAGACATTTTGTTTTTTGCAGGCAGATGTCAAGGTCACTGTATGACTGTAGAGGCTGTAAAACCGCCCTTCATGGCTCAACCTTAAGTGTTCTCATCCTCAGTGTTGTATCTGGA
>CABHPQ010146986.1:0-12011 GCA_902168405.1 Peromyscus aztecus
GTGTGTTTCTTATATGCAGCAGAAAAAAGGGTCCTTTTTTGTATTCATTCTGTTATCCTGTTTCTTTTAATAGGGGAATTGAATTCATCGATATTAAGGGATAGTAATGACTACTGTCTGTTGGTTAATTCTGCTGTTTGTGATTTGGTTGCTGTGTGTGATAGTGTGTGTGTGTATTTCCCTACCTTGTGATTGACTGGTATGAAGTTATCTATTGCTGGCATTGTTGTGGTTTCAGCTAACATCCTTGTGTGGGAATATCCTAGTTGTACTTTATGTAGGGTTGGATTTGTGGATAAATATTGCTTAAATAATGTTGATTACATGGAATATCTTTTTTTTCTCCATCTACATTGATTGAAATCTTTCTGGGTGTAGTATTGGGGGGGGGTGCACACATGGACTCTTAATATCTGCAGAACATCTGTCCAAGATCTTCTTGCTGTCAGAGTTTTCACTCAGAAACTTAGTATAGTTTTGGTATGTCTGCTTTCATATGTTATTTGGCCTTTTTCTGGACAGTTCTTTATACACTTTCTCTATTCTATACATTTAGTGTTTTCATAATTAGTGGGGAGGGAATGTTTTCCTTTCTTTTCTTTTTTTTTTCTTCAGATTTATTTATTTCTCTATCAACTATTTGTGCCTTCATTGTCATCCCCTTCTTTAGGTTGGAAAATTATTCATCTATGATTCTTTGAATATTCTTTTTGTTCATTTGAGCTGGGATTGTTCTCCTATTACTATAAATCTTAGGTTTGTTCTTTTCATGCTATTCCAGATTTCCTGGATGTCTTTTGTTAAGACTTGTTGTATTTAACATTTTCTTTGACTGCTGAATCTCTTTCTTCTTTCGTATCTTCAATACATGAGATTTTTTTCCTCTGTATCTTGTATAGTGTTGGTTATGCTTGCATATTTAGTTCCTGTTAATTTACAAAGATATTCCATTTCCAAAATTCATTTAGTTTGTGTTTTCTTTCATTTCCTTGATTTTTTTTTCTTAGCTTTCTTGGTTATCTTTTAGGGGTTTATTTTTTTTCTCTTCCCAGTTTTATGTTGTCTTTTTCTCCATTTCTTGAAGGGAATTTACATAATATTTTAAGAGCTTCTATCATATTTTTAATGTTTTTCTTATATGTTTCATATATTTTTTTACTAAGAAATTTTGTTATCATTTTAATACCAACCATATATTTCACTGTCCTCCTTCCCATCCCTACCCAGCCTTCTGTCGCAATCCACCCATCATTCCCACCTGCTCCAAGAATATTCTCTCATGGGAAGACATCAAAGCCTCGTACATTCAGCTGAGTCAGTTCCAAAACATTCCTTCCTGCACCAAGGCTGGTTGTAATATCTCACAATAGTCCCTAGGTTCCTAAAATCTAGCTCACCAACTGGGGACAAGTCCCAATCTTGCTGCCAGGGGACTCCCTAAATAGTTCAAGCTAACCAACTGAACTGCTTATACAGAGGGCATAATCCAGCACCTCAGAGGTTCTTCAGCTACTGGTCTACAGTTCATGTGTTTTGACTACTTTGGCTATATTTCTCTGTACTTTTTCCAATCATGTTCTCCATATCTCTTGCTTATAGAATCCTTTCTCTCTCCCATCTTTTGGTCTTTTTTAGCTTCACCTGGTTCCTGGCCATGGATCTATGAATCTGCTTGATTAGTCACTGGATGAGTGTTGTGTCATGACAGTTAGTATATTCAGCCTTCAGTTCAACAGAATAATCCAGATCAGGCACACTCTCAACTATTGCCAATAGTCTATGGTGGAGTCATTCTCATGGATTATTGGGAACCTCTCTAGCACACTGCCTCTCCCTATTCCCATGGTGTTTTCATTTATCATAGTATCTCTTTCCTTGCTCTCCAACTCTGTACTGCTTCCTCCAACCACCTGTTTCACTAAGCACTTATACCCGAACCCTTGTCCAACGTTACCACCTAGTTGCCAGTATTATCACATAGATCTTATCTAAGTCTCCGTTGCTGGGCAATCCATATATCATTCCTAGGGTTTTCCTTGCTAGTTAGCCTTCCTGGAGCTATGGGTTACAGTCTGGTGATTCTTTGCTTTTAGTCTAATATCCAATATGTGTGAGTACATACCATGTTTGTCCTTCTGAATCTGGTTTACCTCACTCAGGATGATATTTCCTGGTTCTATATATTTACCTGCAATCCTCCTGATGTCACTGCTAAGTTGTTTTCCATTGTGTATATGTATCACATTTTCTTTAAGCATTCTTTACTCAAGAGCCATTTAGGTTGTTTCAGAGTTCTTGCAATTACAACTAATACAGCTATGAACACAGTTGAGCATGTGTCCTTGTGTTATAATTGATAAAATATTGGGTATCTGTCCAAGAGAGGTACATTTGTGTCTTGAAGGGAAATGTTTTCCTTAGTTGGTTTTATAAGCCTGCATCCTGATTTCAAAAGTGGTTATACAAGTTTGCATTCCCACCAACAGTGAAGGAGTGCTTCCCTTGCTCCTCATCCTCTCCAAAAATAGCAATCAGAGTGTTTTTTGTTCTTAGACATTAAGAAAGTTGTAAGATGGTATCTCAGGGTCATTTTCATTTGCATTTCCCTGATGACTGAGGATGTCGAACAATTCCTTAAGTGTCTTTCTGCCATTTGAACATGTTCTGTGAGAATTCTATGTTTAGCTCTATAATCTGTTTTTTAATTTGACTGTTAGGTATTTTGATGTGGAGTCTCTTGAGATCTTTTTATATATTCTGCAGATCAGCCCTCTGTCACATGTGGAGTTGGTGAAAATATTGTCCAGTCCTGTAGGATGTCACTTTGTATTATTGACCATGTCCTTTGCTCTACAAAAGCGTCTTAGTTTCATGGGGTCCCAATAGTTAATTTATGCTCTCAATATCTGTTTCGCTGGGGTTGTATCTGGGAAGTGATCTCCAGTGCCAATGCATTTAAGACTCCTTCCTACTTTCTCTTCTATCAGTTTCACCTTAACTGGATTTATGTTGGTGTCTTTGATCCACTTGGTCTTAAATTTTATGCATTGTAAGAGATATGGATCATTTTACAATATTCTCCATGTTCAAAGCCAGTTATGCCAGCACCATTTGTTGAAGATGCTTTATTTTTTCAATTGTACACATTTGGCTTCTTTGTCAAAAATTACTTGTTTTTATGTGCGGATAAATGTCAGGGTCTTCAATTCTAATCCATTGGTCTACATGTCAGTTTTTATGCCAGTACCAAGCTGTTTTTTTGGTACTGTAGCAATATAGAGAGCTTCACGTCATGGATCTTGAAGGCCATTTTCAGGAGGTTAACCCAACCTATCCATGAGCATTGGGGATCTTTCCATTTTGTTACATTTTATTCAATTTCTTTCTTCAGAGACTTAAATTCTTGTCATAAAGGGCATTCACATGCTTACTTAGAATAATATCAAGGTATTTTATATTAATTGTGGCTATAATAAATGGTGATTTTTCTCAGATTTCTTTCTCAGCCCTTTTATCATTTATCTATAAGACGTCTACAGATATTTTTGAGTTAATCTTGTATCCTTCGACATTTCTGCAAGTGGTTATCAGCTTTAGGAGTTCCTTGGTCAAATTGTTTTTGTGTCACTAATATAGACTATCATATCATCTGCAAAAAGTGAACGTTTGACTTGTGCCTTTGACTTTCATATCATCTTGATCTCCTTTTGTTGTCTTATTGCTCTGGCTAAAACTTCAAGTATGATATTGATTAAATTTTGGGCAAGCACACAGCATTTTCTTGCTGTTGATTTTTGTAGAATTAGTTTGTGTTTCATTCCATTTAATTTATGTTTGCTGTTGACTTGCTCTAAATCGCTTTTATTTTTTAGGTAGGCTCCCTTTATTCCTGATCTCTCCAACATCTTTGTCAGGAAGGGTTTTTGGATTATGCCAAAGGCCTTTTCAGCCTCTAATAAAATAATCATGTTTTTTTTTTCAGTTTGTTTATGGTGTATCACATTGACAAAATTTCATATGATAAATTAAACTTGGAACTCTGGGATGAAGAATACTTGATCATGATGTATAATGTTTTTGATGTGTTCTTGGAGTCTGTTTGCCAATATTTCATTGAGTATTTTTGCAATGATTTCCCAAGGGAAATTGTTGTGTAATTCACTCTCTTTGTTGCATCTTTGAGAGACTTGGTATTAAGAGTAAATGTAGCCTCTTAAAAGCAGTTTGGTAACATTCCTTCTGTTTCTCTTACAAAAAACTATTTGAAGAGTATTGGATATAACTGTTCTTTGAAAATCTGGTAGAATTTTGCATTGGAACCAACATGGTCATGGGCTTTTCTTATTAGGGAGATTTTTAAGGATGGTTTCTGTTTCATAGGGATTTTTTTTAAAATTGTTTATATGGTCATTTTATGAAATGGGTATGTAATCACTGTTCAGGAAAATTTTCATTTCTTTTACATTTTCCCCTTTTGTGGAGTACATGGTTTTGAAGTATGCCTTGCAGATTCTCTGGATTTCCTCATTGCCTCTTGCTATGTAACCTTTGTCCTTTTGAATTTCTTAATTTGGATGCTATCCCTCTCTCTGACTTTTGGTTAGTTGGAATAAGGGCTTGGCTATCCTGTGGTATTTCTTAAGATCCAACACTTTATTTCATTCATTCCTTGTATTGGTGTCACTTTGTTTCTATTTTATGGTATTCATCTTTCAATTAGATTATTACCAGGAAACTATTCTTCCTGTGTAACTTTGCTTCTTGTTCCATAGCTTTCAGGTGTGCTGTGAATTCACTGGTGGGAGCCAATCAGTTCAGGTTGGGCCCATGACTCTGCTGGTCTTGGATTTTCTTTGGGATTAGTTGAGGCCTAGGATGTTGCTACCAATTTAGTGTGGCTCTCAGGGGATTGGGAATGGACAATGATGAGCCCCTGTGGGTTAGGACCTAGATAATAGGGCATTTCAGACATGGGCTTAGACACTCTCCTCTTCTGCTAATTGCTGCTGGTGATGATTGCATATTCTTACAAATAATTAAGATCCAATTTTAAACCTTAGTTTGGGTCTAGGAATTCTACCTCGGATAGTCCCTGTGAAAAAAAACTTATTAGAATCCCCTTGTTACCCAATAATTTTAACCAAGAATATAGGGTAGATTTTAATATATCCCACATCCACATGTGACTAGCTATTCATGAAGCTATTTTGTGAAATCTGGGATATAAAATGAATATTTGAAAGGATTTGGGCAACAAAATGGTATCAAACCTAATATAATTCAACAACCAGAAACCTCTTCACTGTTGTTTGAATAGGCCATATGCCTTATGATATATGAACTCAAGGCTTGGGCCCAATGCAGGAAAATTTGGAGCTGGATATTATAGACAATAACTTAGGCTATAAATATCAGAATTCATATCTGCAGTACTTCACTGTTAGCCTCAGAAGTGAACTGGCTTATGAAAATATTTGGAAACGATAGCAGGTAGAGTATTTAGAAGTAGTTCTAGCATAACCCTTAATTGTACTTTTTATTCCAAGCACTTTCTTTCTATTTCTCAATAGCTATGGATAGAGCATTTGCTCCTAAGATGTTACCCATGCTTGTGAAGTTCTGCCTCATCAATACCTCAAAGAAATGGAACCATTTGACCATGAAATAAGACATTTGGAACTATGAACCCAAGTTAACCCACCATTAAGTTGCTATTCTTATCAAGTTTAAATTTTTGTTTTGTGAGAAAGTCTCTCTCTATGACTCTGATTGTCCTAGAATCCAACCCATAGAACTGCTGTCCTCAAACTCACAGAGATCTGCCTGTACCAGTCTTTCAAATATTGGCTTTAAAGATATGATCTACTGCCGCGACCTGCACAGCCGGCAACCGAGAACTGGCGAGGGAAGCCTAGGTTAAACAGCACTCTGGACACACAGTGGTTCGTCATTCAAAGAGAGCTCCTTTATTGACAGTCATCAGCCTTATATACCCTGCTACTTCCTACTCTCCATGGGGTCAGGGCACGATCCTCAGATTCCCATCTGAGTCCCAGCAGCTCAACCAAACAGGAAGACCACATGCAGAGAGCTGATTCTTGAAACAATGTTCCAGCAATAGCTATATCGTAAACATCCTGTGACTTACTGACCACAGGAAAAAAGGAAGGACAAAAGGGCACCTTAGGGCAACTTAGGGATAAGAGCCTATGCACAAGGCCTGTTCAGCGCCTGCTCCCAACATGTCCTCTCATTTTCTTTTTTAAAGCACACAGATAGCCCCCGTCTTTGGTCACCTGTAGCACCCTGTCTGACTTACCCGTCCTCAGGAAGGCCCTTCTATCCCCTGCCTTAGGTCATCAGCATAGCACAGGAGTTGCCCGTCTTTGGGTACTATCTTTCCAACATTGTAACCACACCTGAGCAGTTTCAGGAGGCTGCATAGCTAATAAAGCTTGCTTGGTTGCCCATTGGCCTTGCCCTAACTGGAGATGCCATTGGTACACCATGAAGAATCCGAGCCCAAGACCCAACATACACAGGATAAGTAGGGAAATGGACGCTGATCACCTAGTAACCCATCCAGCAATTTTTGACATAGCTTGCCACCAAACATTTTAGACCCAAGGGCTAAGGATGATCAGCACCATCAGAATCATGAGGTTCTTCATGTTGAGATTTCTGTGTCTGTTCCACAGGCCGAACACACCGTTCTGCTATCCAGACTGGTTTCTCAGCAGCTGGAGGGTATACACAAACTGCCCCCCTCACCCTAGCCAATAGTGGTGCCAGGGACTGCCTTGTGCCTGTGGCAAGATCCTTCCACCTGACCAGAACCTCAGAGGGAGAGGGGCTCAAAAAATGCCGTTGAGCAGCAGTATGCCCATGAAAATTCACCAGCAAAAAATTTAAAATAAATAAAGTAATGGAAAGGAGTAATTGTGGTCCCTGTACATCCCTGTACATCTCACCTTCTTTTGTTTTTTGCAAATAAGTCTTTAAATGTTTATGCACTCCTTCAATTATTGCTTGTCCTTGAGGGTTATAAGGAATGCCAGTTTTATGAATTATATTCCATTGTGAACAAAATTTCTGAAAACTTTGACTGGCATAAGCTGGCCCATTATCTGTTTTAATACACTGTGGAACTCCCATATAAGAGAAAGCAGCCAAAGATGTTTAATTACATCTTTTGCACGCTCCCCCTTGGGAAGGGTGGCTAGTCTGTAATGAGAATACGTGTCCACAGACACATGTACATATGATAAAGTTCCAAAACTTGAAATATGCGTAACATCCATTTGCCAGATATCATTGGGACATAGGCCACGAGGTTTAACACCTAATGATGGTACATAAATAAAAGGAGCACAAGTGGCACAAGTAGATACAATTTTTAAGGCCTCAGTTCGAGTACTGCCAGTATGATGCTGCAAGTTTGCACATTGAGATGGAAATTCTGATGTAATTGAAATGCCTGATCAAAGGTGGTGACTACACAAGTGAAATGAGTAGCAACATCTGCAGTGGCATTGCCTTCTGCAAGTGCCCCTGGAAGATCAGAGTGTCCTCAAATATGGCCCACAAACACAGGATGTTTTCTAGCCCAATTTAACCTTTGAATGGTCTGTAATTGAGAATGTACTGCGGACTGTTTTCCAATGTATGGAGTGGTTTCAATACTATGCATGATTTTGGCCACAGAGCATCTATCAGTATAGACATTTAGAGGTTCTAAAGAGTAAACTTGCAAAGCCAATTGTAAAGCTGTAATCTCTGCTTGTTGTGCAGACATGGAGGGCACTGTAACCCACGTCATCTCATCCCCACTGATGACCATAGCAAAACCTCCTTTAGATGCATCAGTAAAAATTAAACGAGCACCCTTAATAGGTTCCTGATTTACAATATGGGGAAAAATAAAACTGCACACTTTAAAGCTTTCTATCAGTTTATGTTTTGGATAATGATTATCTATATAGCCTGTGAAAGTACACAAGAAAAGGCACCATGCTTCATGTCCTCTTTGCAAATAAGTTTACACTTCTTGTGCATAAGGAAGTACAATGCACTCAGGAGACTTTCCAAACAAGGATCCCCCCATATATTTAGCTTTCCATAGGAGCTGAATTACCAATTCATAATATGCATTCAAAGTTTTAGATGGGGATGCAGATAAATGCACCCAAAATTTGGGCCCTGTTTGCCAAAATACTCCTGTAGGTGAAAATTTAGAGGGAAGAATTAGTAATAATAAGGATTTGGTATAATCTATTTGTTGCACTTGGAGTTCTTGTAGTGCTTGTTCTACGTTTCCTAAAGCGGTCTTGGCTTCCGCTGATAGGGTCCTTAAGGAAGTTGGAGAATGATCTCCTTTTAAAACATCATAGAGAGGCTTAAATTCTCTGGTGGGTATTTGACATGAGGGGCAGAGCCATTGAATTTCCCCTAAAAACCTCTGCCAATGATGCAATGTCTTTAATTCTGCAATATGAAATTGTAATTTCTGTGGAAATATCCCTAGAGAATTCATAGTGTATCACAAATATTGATAAGGATCCATATTTTGTACCTTTTCTGGAGCAATCACTAATCCTGCATCTGCAAGTGCTTGTTTCAAATCTGCATAAACTTTTAATACACAGTCTTGGGTGGATGCTGCCAACAATATATCATCCATACAATGTATAATATATACATATGGAAACTTTGCTCTAATGGGTTGTATGGCTTCTGCAACATACATTTGACACATAGTAGGGCTATTAGTCATTCCTTGAGGTAAAACAATCCAATGATACTGTTTATATGGTTCTTTATAATTAATAGAAGGAACAGAAAATGAAAAACACTGGCAATCTAGCTGAGCCAAAGGAATAATAAAAAAGCAATCTTTCAAATCTAGCACTATCATATGCCAATCTTTGGGAATAACAACTGGGCTGGGAAGGCCTGGCTGAAGAGCCCCCATTAACAGCATAGTGGCCTTTACTGCACATAAATCTTGTAAAAGTCTCCATTTTCGAGACCTTTTCTTGATAACAAAAATAGGAGTATTCCAGGGGGATGTGGAAAGGACAATATGCCCTGCCAACAACTGTTCCTGCACTAACTCATGGGCGGTCCTCAATTTTTCTGGTGGTAAGGGCCACTTGTCTACCCACACAGGCTCTTCAGATAACCAAGTAATAGGTGTGGGAGAAGGCTGCACACCAGTGACCCATACTAAAAATGCCCTAAGCCTCTCGGATCTTCAGGTAGTCTGGTGACCTCATCGGCGGCAGTAAGAGCAGCAACAAAACCCTGCTCTGCCTTTCCCAGCCCTTTTCCTGGTGTCCATCCCATATCCATCATTATGTTATTAACAAATGGATTTTCGCCCTTTAGAGCTTGAGTAGTGAGAACCGCTCCCATGGTGTTTAACACATCTCTTCCCCACAGGTTAGTAGGTAAACCAAATACAACATAAGGTTGAAAATGTCCTTCATGCCCCTCTGATCACTCCACTTCAATATGCAGGCACTTGTCTGTGGTCTGGTCTGTCCTATGCTCTGTAACACTGCTGTATGTTTTACTTTCATTTTCTGCAGTCACCATTGTAATTCTTCAGTCACTTTCTCTAACTGCTCCTCCTCATCCAACAACTCATATATAGACTCAAGGTCACTCTCATCATCCTGAACTGCAAGTTTCTTGCGAGGTTTCATAGTCTTCTCTTCCTCTTTTTCCCCTTTTAAAGATTCATTAGTATCAGCTTCTTGGGCAGTGGAGAGAGCCTGCTCACATTCTGCTCATTGTTCTTTCATTTCACTTTGTCAGTTAACAGCACATCCTTTACCAGCCTCCAAAGAGAAAAGGCTGCAATAGGAAAATTCTCTGGTCCCTTATCCTGCAATACCTTCTGTAGATCACGTTTCACCTGTTCCCAATCCGGCATATTCAACCCTTCCCTGTCAGAAACCACAGGCTAGCTTCATCTATAGTGTCCACAAATGTGAGTGCGGTACTAGACTTAATACTTGTTCCTTGTTTCTGCAACAGCTCTCTCAACTCAGTGGCCAACTGAGCCTTAGCTGTGGAATTTCCTATGGTACATACCCTATTTTTCTCTGTTACATCCAATCCTCCCCCTTCCTTTGTGAAGGTGAGCCTCCTATGCTTACCCCTTCTTTCCAAGTCTCCACGGAACCTCCAGTTGCCGCGACCTGCACATCCAGGAACCGAGAACTGGCGAGGGACGCCGAGGTTAAACAGCACTCTGGACACAACGTGGTTCATCATTCAAAGAGAGCTCCTTTATTGACAATCATCAGCCTTATATACCCTTATATACTGACCACAGGAAAAAAGGAAGGACAAAAGGGCACCTTAGGGCAACTTAGGGCAAACGGCCTATGCACAAGGACTCTTCAGCACATGCTGCCAACATACTACTACATTTGTCTTCTTAGCCATTTTTCTAATTTTTTTTGACTTTTTAAAATATATTTTACATACTTACCAGTTTCCAGCATTACAAGTCCCAACTCTGCTGATGCTGAAGTCTGCACTCCACCAGAGCTGCAAATGTCTGAAACTACATGCCATTTGATTGTTTGTGGGTTTATAGAGCCCTTGGCCCCAGGCAAGTTGCATGTCTCAGGCCTGAGCACATGGCCAGAATCTCTTTAACTCTCTCTCTCCTGGTGGGTAGTTCTATCTCTCTCTGTCTCTCTCTCGGGATTTCCATTTTTGATTGGAACTTCAATAGATTGTTGATTTGAAACTCATTTGATTTCTAATGTTCTATGAAGTCAACAATTTGGTAAGTCAAAATTAAGATAATTTAAAGAATGAAATTAGGTAAAAGAGAATTTTTTCTCACATGAAAAAAGGTGAAATATTCTTACAAGGGAAGGAATTTGGTCTTTGTGATAACACATTAGGAATCTGAAAATGGAACAATTAAATGAGAGGATAAGTAATGTCGATGGGATATACATAACATCAATTATGAATATTATCTTCTTACTCATCATGATTTTAGCATTAAATTACTTGATCACTTTATGTGGCAACATAAAGCTTTATAAAAACCTGTTCATATGCAGCAAAAGAGAGTCAGACCTAGACAGCAGAATTTAAATGTGAAACCAATTTAGGAATGATTTTGAAAAACCTCTTAATATAAGTTACAGAAAATTCAGACCCAGAGAGAAGAATGTAAAGTTAAAACAGTTTCAGAATTGAATTATATGGTTATAGAATGGGAGCCTATTTAAAAAAAAAAACAAACTTAATTTAACTTAATACCTTACAGGTATTCTGCTCAAGGGCACATAAAATCTAATTGGACTCCAGTGGAAATGTTAGATCCAATGAGATTTAAAGAAGCTAAAGGCCCATATGGTAAAAATTCTCCATTTCTAAAGCATACGTAAAACTCCTCATCAACTTGTAATAAAATTGTCCCTCATGACTGGAAAGAAGTATTTACCACTGTCAGAGGGGTCATGGTACAATTATCATGGAGAGCATGGTTCAAAGAGGACACTAGAACAATAGACCAACAATATAGTACTAAAGCTGTGGAAATATCCCAGAATCAGCTTCTTGGAGAATATGAATACACTAATATACAAAGACAATATTTAAATGAAACCAAACCTTAATTCTATGCTGCATGGCAGCCATTAATGCATGGGTCAAAACTGAGGAAGCAGGAAAGAATACTGAATCAATTACAAAATTCTACAGTTACCTGGATAAACCTTCATGGATTTCTTACAAAGGCTGTCTTCAGCAGTAAATAGAATGATACCAAATGTAGAAGCTAAATAGGTAATAATTGAATCTTTGACCTTTGAGAACACAAATTCAGCATGCAAAAGAATTACCATGCCATTAAAGGAAAGATCAGCACCCTTGAGGATTGATTCAGGAACACAAATTATATTGCATCTCATGACCATGGTGCTGTATTCAAAACAATTGTGGTTTCAAAATCTCTGAGGAAAAATAATGTCAAATAT
>CABHPQ010146987.1:0-39349 GCA_902168405.1 Peromyscus aztecus
ATTTTCTGATGAAAATCATGGAAACTCTTTCTTTAGTATTGCAAGAAAATATTGAAGAGTGAAACCAGGGAAAGCCAGACATCAGTTGTCACTGAAATGATTTTGGCTGGAGTTTCCCTGTGTAGGATGTTCCCAACATTGTGTTGCCAGGCTAGCTTTGATTGCTCCAGCCTTCCTCCTGTGCAGTGGGAACTTGCAGAAAGACTGACTGCTCTACTGAGTTTTTATTAATCAGCCAAATTAAACTTGTAGTGGCATGAAGTATGACATACTGCTGCTGAAAACTGCAAATATTTTCCACTGTAAAAATAACACTAAAGAAAAACATCAGTTGAATGTAATGTATTGCATAATACTCGTCCTCAAGCTTCATTCCAAGTTATATCTATGACTAGTAGATTCATAAATTATTCAAATAGGTAAAATAGAATACTTGCAATGCAATGGAATTTAACATCATTTTTCATATTTTTATAAAGTATCCTTCACTGAGGCAAATTCTCCCACTTTGTTAAAAGTATTTGAAACACATCCATTCTTCAACTCTTTATTTAAATTTACCAATCAATCATTTTCTTTCTCACCAAGTTGCAGAAAATGCAATAACCAGTTGGTAATAGTTTGTGTGGTTTATTCTAATTTGCTTTTTCTTGTTGTGATAAACACCAAACATAAAAGGTGAGGAAAGTGTTAATTTCATCTTATAGGTTACAGTCAACCATCTAGGAACACTAGGACAGGAATGCAAGACAGGAGCTTGGACCAAAAACCAACAAATAATATTAACTACTGGCTTGCTCCTAAATTCGTACAGCCGAGGCTCACTTGCATAGAAATGACATGACCCATAGTGGCTAGTCCCTCCCACATCAATTGACCATCAAAAAAATGTTTGACAGACCTATCTGGTGGAGGGTATTCCTCAGTTCAAGTTGTGTCTTCCAATGTGACTCAAGGTTAGTGTCTAGTTGACAGTGGAGGTTAACTAGATACAATACTCTCTAAGTTCCATTAAGGAAAGAGGATGTATGTCTTCTAAGACACTGCAGAATCACTTAATGCAAGGCTTCTTTTTCCTAGTTAATCTTTGCATCTCACAAAAGGACCTACAACTGTGATTTAGATCTAGTGGTCCCCAATTTTATGCATGTACACTAGAACAAGAATTCAACAATTGAAAATAAAGGAAGAATGAGAGATTTTGTTAATTAAGCAAATTCAAATCTAGAATAATAAGTCATGTTCTGTTGTTTG
Organism: Peromyscus aztecus; assembly: GCA_902168405.1. Classification (NCBI taxonomy): domain Eukaryota; kingdom Metazoa; phylum Chordata; class Mammalia; order Rodentia; family Cricetidae; genus Peromyscus; species Peromyscus aztecus. The sequence goes on from CABHPQ010146987.1 coordinate 1,255, forward strand.
AAGTGACGTATATAATACTACTAAAGACACAGAACATTTAGGGCAGTAGTTTAAAAGAAAAGGGGGGGAACCAAGCTTTCATAAAATTTCCTGGTCTGTGGGCAGTGGTGCAGAGGGTGCCTGGACTGGTTTACTCTGGTGACCGGTCTAGCGAATAATCTAACTATCATCATAGAGCCTTTGTCCAATGACTGATGGAGGCAGATGCAAAGATCCATGACCAGGCCCCAGGCTGAGCTCCGGGAATCCAATTGATGAGAGAGAGGAGGGATTCTAAGGGCGAGGGACGTCAAGATTATGATGGGAGGATGTGCAGAGATGACCGGCCACGCTAGTGGAAGCCCATGAACTGTGGACTGGTGGCTGTGGAGCCCCCATGGGACTGGACTAGGCCCTCTGGATACGGAAGATGGTTGTTTGGCTTTAACTGTTTGGGGGGCAACCAGGCAGGGGGATCGGGATCAGTCTCTGCTGCATAGGCAGGCTTTTGGGAATCCAGTGCCTATGGTGTGATGCCTTGTGCAGCAGGAAGGGGCTTGGACCTGCCTAGGCTCAGTGTGCATGGCTCTGTTGACTCCCCATGGGAGACCTTGATTTGGGGGATTGGGGATGTGGGGTGGCTTGGGAGAGAGGACTTGGGTGTGGGGTGGGAGGAGGGAGGAGGGGGGATCTGTGGATAGTATGTGGAGTGAGTAGAAAATTTCTTAATAAAGAAAAATAAAAAAAAGAAAATTAAACTGTCTCAATTGTATTTGAATTGTAAGATCTGGCATTATTTTGATACATAATATTCATTAAGTAAATTCTTTTATTTTAATTTTAACAATATTAAGTGAAAATACTGTAGTTAAGAATCTAAGTGGCTGTATAGATAGATGGATACATAGTTAATAGCACATTTCTACTCTTATAGAAGACTAGTTTGGTCCCCAACATTCATGTTATCTACTCACAGCCACCTGTAACTCCTGCTCCCAGAGAACTTATACTTCTGTCCTCTGTGGGCACCTGCACTCACATACACATACCACACACAAACACACACACATATTCACACAATTTTTAAAAAAGAAAAGTAAGTCATTCCAAGACTTCATATTGTATTTAAGACAATTTTTCTGGCTATTTAGGAGGAAAATGTCATATTTAACTCAATGTTTACATGTATGATATGTGTGAGAGTGCATGTACACACATGACCTCCATACTCAGAGAACACCTTTAGGCAGTTCATTCCCTCCTTCCATCCTGGTAGACACAATTACTTCTGTCAACCAAGCCATTTTGCTAGCCAATTCCCTATGTAAGATGGATGTTTTTCAATTATTTCATATAAGTGTCCCATTGTCACAGTGAATGGATGAATTCCCTCTCATTCACTGTGTATCTATGGTGATTGTGACCTTGGAATTATAGTCATGAAATGTCATAAAACACTTGTTTTGCACAGTGTTTAGGATCAAATATGGGGCTCCATGCATGCCAAGCAAATTCTATACCAACTGAAACACATCCTAAGTCCTAGAATGTTCATAACATAATTATGTTCACTAATATAATATAGTGAACATTATACCTCAGTTGTAGAATGTTTGCTAGATTAGTCACAAAGATTTAATAATTAATGAAGTCAATCATTTTCATTAAAATTTTTTAAGTGTATATGAAAATAAAACTACAAGCACATTCTGGATAAAACCGAAAACTAAAGTATTAAAGAAGATAGGTTATCAAGTCTAAGGTAAATAACAGCATGTCCAACATTTCTAGATTTCATTCCTTATAAATTTTAATTACCCTCTGAGTTTAACTATTTTGCATATGAACAGAAATAGTTTATCTTGTAAACCTTTCCATTTATTTCATTCCCTAATTGATTTCATTACTAATACCTTCATTAGTTAATATGTTAATGTACTTTGGTCAATTATTCATTATTCCTTAATAAAAATGAGGTGTCTTCAATTTATCCTAAGTTTTTCTGACTAAAAGTCAAAAGGTTGAATTTGATATACAAGTGGAAATTGTTTGAAAAAGTATTGTTCTTATATTTATAGGTAACAAAATTTTTTAGGGTTTCTCTCTCTCTCTGGCTTTGGTTTTGGTTTCAGTTTTAGTTTTGAGTTTTTGAGACAGAGTATCTCTATAAAGCCTTTGGCTGACCTGTAGGGCCCATGTAGACCCGACTGGCTTCCAAGTCATAGAGATCTGGCTGACTCTACCTCCCAAGTGCTGGGATAAATAAAATAAAATAAAATAAAATAAATAAAATAAAATAATAAAAAGACATGTGCCACTATGATTGGCTTAGGATTTATTTAAAGACTTTCTTTGATCATTTAGCAGAGTTATAAAGTGAAGTAGCAATGTGATTGTAAGATTGAGACACTAAATAAAAACAAATATGATAGAATCTTTTCGAAGCTAACAGAGGAAGTCAGAAAGGTACTAAGTTTAATATCTACAATGTATGGCCACGGTTATTACCACATGATAAATCGCAGCAGGAACACATGGGACACCACTACAGAAAAGCTTTCTATGTAGCAGACTGAGGAGGGTCAGCACAGATGGAGGCATACCTTTCACAATTAAGGCATATAGATACTTTTATGATGTTTCCAGTTTGATAGTATATTGTGTACTAAATGTTTTAGTCTAGCACCAAAGCTGAATAACAAAATTAGAATAGTTAAAAAAAAGATAAGGAGGAAATTTTGACTGCCTATAATTGCTTTATGGAAGATTTTATATTTTTCATAGATAACTTAAAATCAGCTTGAAGCGACTGGAGAGACTGATCACTTGGAAAAGTCCTTGCTATGCAAGCATGAGGAGCAGAGTTCAGTTGTCACCCCCCCTGCGAAATACCTGGGTGTCATGGTGTACAGTGGTCATTCTAATGCTGGGAAAGTGGAGGAGGGCACTGGGGCTCTCTACTCAGTTATATACACAGCCAGCTTCACATATTTTTGAGTCTCAAGCCAGAGAAAGTTTCTGTCTCATAAAACAGAATGGGCCCAAGATAAAAAGGCACTTGCCACCAAGCCTGGTGACATGATTTTGATCCTTGGGACCGAAATGTTTGAAGGTAAAAATCAATTCTCACAGTTCTCCCCTGAAGTCTACAGAAATGCTATGGAAAGTGTGCTTGCATGCACATGCACATACACACAAACATACTCGTATATACTGAACACATATCATTTCTTATTAAAATGGAAATTATGATGGGTGGCTCCTAAAGAACACACCAAAGGTTGACCACTGGCCTCCATACATCTATTTACATGAGTTACATGCACCTATACACACACATACACACACAAAATAATCGTCAGGTTAACTTTGGACTTGTGAAGATGAAATAAAAAAATGACTAAACTAATGATTAATTGTTACATAAGGAAATAATGAATAAGATCTTAATAATATTATTTATTATTGATCCTTCTAGATAAGTTTATATATGTGTTATACAAATACGTGAATAAAGCAAATAAAAGCAAAAGGATTGTCTTCTGTGTTATCATCTAGGAGACTTGTCTGGTGCTGGCTAATTATGCTGATGGACTATTTGGTCATCAAAAGAGCACTGGTCAGCTCTGCTAGCTGTTTTTACTCCCATTTTGGTGTTTCAGAAGTCTTATGTCCACCTGAGTCTACTGACTTTCTATGCATAATATTTTTTTGCTCAGTGCTGCAGGTTTGAGCTTGTTGGTCTGTTCTCTATGCATAAGCAATCAGTTAACACTGTTCAACTTTCAGAACTTCCACATTCCATAGAAATAAAGGAAGACAGATGCCTTCTTTATCTACATCTACATTTTCTAACATTAGCAATAATTTCTTATTGTCTTCAGAATTCACTTCAAGCAATAAGAACCAACTGGCACAAGTCATTTTTAATGAGCTACTCTTCCTTATCTCTGCATCTTAAATATTTTAGAAGCATGCTGACAGGCAATTATTCCATTTATTAATGCCTAGATTTGAAGGCTGAGATTACACTTCTCAACAGAGGAATCTTGTCTGTCATTGCCAGCTTCACAATGTCAAGGCCCCAGTTGATCTTATTAGTACACCGTCACTTAAGCTGCCACTAGTCAAAAGTATCTCAGAAAGTTTAGAAAGAAAAACAGATTTTTTTTTAAAGAAAGGAAAACAGTGGAGTGAATTGAGTCCTTATAATTAGATTATGAGGTCTCTTTAATAATATTGCATGAATTCTTTTTAATGATGAGAATGTTGCAACATGTGACTTTTACTCCTTTACTGAATAATAAAATTAGGACTGCAGGTCAGTGGTGGTGCACGCCTTTAGTCCCAGCACTCAGGAGGCAGAGCCAGGCAGATCTCTGTGAGTTCAGGTCCAGCCTGTTCTGCAGAGTGAGATCCAGGACAGGCACCAAAGCTACACAAAGAATGCCTGTCTCAAAAAAAAGTAAATAAATAAATAAATAAATAAATAAAATTACGATCATTTGTGAGTTAAAATATGGAGACATAATAATATGACAGCAAATAAATTTACCAAATTTTGTCATCTATAACATTTTACTAGTGTAATATTTATAAATAAATTGCTAAGTCAAAAAATGCAATAATATTAGATCATCAGACATTCACATTTTGTGTTAAGATAGACAAAGTCATTTTACAGCATAGTCCACTTTAAACATTAAATAATCATTTTGACAGGAAATAAAGGAAAAATTTAAAAGATTTTCTACTTTTATCCATAATATACAAGGGCATTTTGTTTAATTAAAATGAAACAAATAAAATTTAACATAATTTGTATGTTTCTCATTGTTGTTGTTCTTTTGTTTGTTTGCTCATTTGTTTTTCCAGACAGGGTCTCTATGTAGCCCTGGCTGTTCTGGAACTCACTCTGGAGATAAGGCTGGCCTCAAACTCACAGAGATCAGCCTGCTTTTGTCTCCCTAGTCTCCTTGAGAAGGGGGAATGGAATAGATTTCTTGTGTGAACCAGGAGCTGGTGGGGATGGAAAGAGGAGGGATCTGGTGAAGGGATAGAGGGAGAGAATACTAGAAGAGATGGGTGGAAAAGGGGAGTATTTTTGAGTGAGATAGAAACCTAGTGCAGTGAAAACTCCCAGGAATCTGACAAGGGTGACCCTAACTAAGCAATAAGGGATATGTAGCCAGAAATTGGCCAGTAATCAGACAAGACTTCCAGTGGAGGGAGGGATTAGGATACCAACTCAGTTATATAATCTTCAATTTACAATTCTTCCTGCCTACAAGATATGCTGCGATAAAGGTCTTGCAGATATTGTGTTAGTAGTCAACCAATAACTGGTCCAGGCTGAGACCCAGGCCATGTGAGTTAACCCATGCCCAGCAATGCCTGGAGCAGCAACTGATTGAGACAGATGCCGAGACCCACAGCCAAAATTAGGCAGAGCTTGGAGAATCCTGCAGAAGAAGGGGAGGAGGGATTATAGGAGCCAAAGTGGGCAAGGACAGCACAGGCTCAACTAACCTGGGCTCATAGGGATGCACAGAAACTGGATGGATAACTAGGGAGCCTGCATTGGACTGCATTGGTCCTCTGCATGCTCCAGTTGTGTAACTTTGTCTTTTTGTGAGCCTCCTAGCTATGGGAACAGGGGCTGCCTTTGTCTTCTTGTGAGCCTCCTAGCAATGGGAGCAGGGCTGTCTTTGTCTTCTTGTGAGCCTTCTAGCAGTGGGAGCAGGGGCTGTCTTTCAGTCTTTTGATGACTTTTGGGACCCTCTTCCTCATACTGGGTTGCTTTGTCCAGTCTTGAACTGTTGGCAGCAATAAGTTTGCTGCCTTAATCTTAAATGCCTTTTTTTTGTCCTGTCCCAGTTATGCTGTGTTTGCATAAGTTGTGTGTGTGAAAATGTGCAGTTGGGTTCTTAAAAGTGCTCAGGATCAGTTACCCTGTGGTTTTCCTGTTTGGTAAACAGTGTCCTGGCTTGCCACAGGATACAGAGTAATGGTTCCTTGACCCCTGCTGTTAGAGGGACATATAAGCCCATGTTTGTGTGAATAAAGGGAGCGTCCCTGACGAACTGAGACTGGGTGTCTTGAGTGCTATTCAACCTCGGCGTCCCTTGCCAGATTTCGTGCTCCAGCTGCGTGGAACGCGGCATTGAACAAGGGAGGTGTCTAGTCTTACTGTAACTTGATATGCCATATTTGGCCTATATTCATGCAAAGCCTGTCCTTTTCTGAATAGAAACCCAGGAGAAGAGGGGGCTGTGGGGGAGACTGGAAAGAAGGACAGGAAACTGCTGTGGGATGGTCTGTATGTCAAATGCTCTGATTGGTCAATAAATAAAACACTGATTGGCCAGTGGCCAGACAGGAAGTATAGGCTGGACTCACAGAGAAGAGAACTGAGAGAACAGGAAGGCGGAAGGAGACATTGCCAGCCGCCGCCATGACAAGCAGCATGTGAAGATGCCGGTAAGCCACGAGCCACATGGCAAGATATAGATTTATAAAAATGGATTGATTTAAGATATAAGAACAGTTAGCAAGAAACCAGCCAACGGCCATACAGTTTGTAAGCAATATAAGTCTCTGTGCTTACTTGGTTGTGTCTGAGTGGCTGTGGGACTGGCAGGGGACAGTAAGGATTTGTCCTTACTGTGGGCCAGGCAGGAAAACTCTAGGTACAGGAGACTGTGGCCAGCATGTAATTAATAATAAATAAAAATAATGATAATAATAATAATAAATCATTTTAAAAGTCAACATAAACAGCAATTTTTGAAGTATGTCAGTGGCAGAATGATTAACTAGTGCATGATGTGGTTTGTTTAACTATTAGTGACAAAAATAAACATTAAAAAATTAGAGAAATTGAAGCAACTTCTCTTCCATCATGGAAATGTGTTTTCTTGCAGACTGCTCACTATATTTAGGGTGACTGGGTGCATATCACTAAAATTTAAAATATCCCTTAAGTATTTTCTCAGTGTCCAGGAGTAAATGATGTACATGGTATTCCCTGGGCCAGAACCTGAGAAGTTGTTTAATTTTTTTCAAGAAGAAATCACAATCACAGGAGCACAGAATTTTTGAAAAGATTTCTGAGCATCCTTGTAAGCATGGATAAATATCTCCTTCTCTGACCTTCAGTTTCTTGTTTTTAAAACTGTGGTAAAAATAATACCTTAAGGGGCTGTGGTGAAGATTAAATGGGAAACAGTGTTTAAGGTAATAGTGTCAGTTTTTGACATCCCATTGTTAGTGTTAATGTAAGTCTTAACTTAATGTGACTTCAGATACTGACAGTCAAAAATAAGATCAAATTCAAAAGTGTCCTGGGAAGAACAAACAATAGTCTGCATTTGTCTCAATCTATTTCCTCCTTGCTCTGTTTATCCTACTATCCAGGTCCTCATTCTTTCTTCTTAACTTCTGTCTATAATGTTGGCAATGTACACTTATTCTAAAATACAATGTGGAGTTACTGCTTGAGGTTGCTCAACAATCAATATATTTCTGTTATTGAAATTAGATTTTTTTCTAAGGAATAGATTCTGATCACTGTTTCTCCTCCCCCAAATCCTCCTGTATCCTCTCCTTCCACCCCTACCCAAATCCACTCCGTTTCTGTCTCTCTTTAGAAAACAAACATCTAAAGAATAATAATAAAATAAAATAATGTAAAAACAAACAAATCAGAACAAGAAAGAATAAAACAAGAGAAAGAAAATGAAACAAAGCAAAAGCACAAGAAACATATAGACAGAAAGAAATGTTGACACACACAGGAATCCTTTATAAGTACAAAAATGGAAGCCTTAATATATACACAAAGAACAATAGGTTTCAATCCATACCGACTAGCAAAAAACAAAACATTTATAATTGTCATGGTGGAATAATGTAAGATCTTAAAATATTTGATGGAATTGTGTTATGTATAATTAAGTCTTTGTAAAATATAAAGCTTTAATAATAAACCTAAAAATCAAAAAGCATATTAAAGGAAACAAATATTAGGACTGCTGTTTAAATAAAATATAATAGCCATAAAACAAAAGAAAAATCAATTTTCAAACACATATTTCTTGATGTGTCATGAAATTGCATAATTAAATAAAGTAATCTACTATAAACCAGATGTTCTGCATTCAGAAAATATTGCAAGTTCTCTTTTCTGGAGGAAACCAAGAAAACAAGTCTCTCTAAATTCACATGGGCAACAAACACTCAGATGAACTCACAGAGGCTGAAGCTGTGTGCACATGGCTGCCATAGACCTCCATGACCTCCTCTGGCCCATACTATGACTTCCAGTTGAGCATTTTTTATGGGCTTTATGAGTGTATGAATGAGTAGGTTTCTGATTCTTGTGTTTTCTCTTGGGCTCTTTTCTAGTCTGTTGGTGTATTTTGTCTAATGTTCATGTGATAATTTTTATTTTATACTGTTATTGTTTTTAATTAATTAATTAATTAATTAATTTCCACAGGTTGATTTCAATTATTTTGCTGGGATTCTTTGCCTGGTAAAATTTATTTCTTATTACTTAATTAATTTTTCCCATCCTGATCACAGTCTCCACTTCCTTCTCTCCTCCCAGTCCCTCCCACAACCCGCCTCCATCTACTCCTTCTCCTTTCTCTTCAGAAAAGGCCAGGCCTCCCATGTATATCAGCCATCCATGGCACATCAAGTTGCAATAAGACAAGGAACCTCCTCTTCTATTAAGGCTGGACAAGTAAACCCAATAGGAGGAAAGTGTCCTAAAAGCAGGTAACAGAGTCAGAGACAGCCCCTGCTCCCTCCGATAGGAGTCCCACAAGAAGATCAAACCACACAACTGTAACATATATACAGAGGACCTAGTCAGTTCTATGTAAGTTCTCTGGTTGGCGGTTCAGTCTCCGTGAGCCCCCATAAGCCCAGGTTCATTGATTCTGTGTATATTCTTCTATACTCATAAATCATTTCCTAGTCATCAGAGAGACTTCACCCAGCAACTGATAGAAACAGATCCAGAGACCCATAGCCAAACATTGAGCAGATCTCAGCGAATTCTGTGGGAGACGGGGAGGAAGGATCATGAGAGCCAGAGGGCCAAGGACATCACAAGAAAACCCACAACATATTGTGTTTTTTTTTTTTAATTTTGTTATATTTTTATGAAAAAAAAAGAGTGAATTAATGAACGAAAACCTAGCCACTAGGGTAAAGGTTAGCAATTGAACTGTCACTTACACCTATTTGGAGAAGAAAAATCAGTTTTCTTCAATAGAGTGACACTAGGTATATTAACCATTCCAGAATAGACTTCACTATCAGGAGTAGTTGAAAAATATATAATGGATTCCATTTTTCATTTCTCTCTCTCTCTCTCTCTCTCTCTCTCTCTCTCTCTCTCTCTCTCTCTCTCTCTGTGTGTGTGTGTGTGTGTGTGCATTTTATTTTGTCATGGTTTGGTGTTTTGTTTTTACTTTTTTAAACTTTTTTCTTTTTTTCTTCCATTTTTTATTAAGAAATTTTCTACTCACTCCACATACCACCCACAGATCAATAAGACAACAAAAGGAGATCAAGGGGATACAAATTGGAAAAGAAGAAGTCAAACATTCACTATTTGCAGACAATATGATAGTATACATAAATGACCCCAAAAATTCTACCAGGGAACTCCTACAATTGTTATTACTTTTTTGTGAGTGTGGTTTTATTTTGTTTTCTTGGTTTTGAGGGAATTTGTTATTTTATTGGGGTTTATTTTTCTAGGAAGAATTTAAAGTTGAATTGTAGTGAAGGGGAGAGAATTTAGAAGGATTTTGGGAAGGGGAACAATATTAGTGAAATATGATTAAAAATAAAAATTGTTTTAACAATAAAAAATATAAAAAAAGAAAAATAAGAAAAAATATAGCACATTGATGAGAAATGTTCACATACATGGTCATTGAAGTTCTCCTTTAAAAACTAGAAAATTAAGGTAGGAGTAGTAGTGCATGTCTTTAATCCCACCGTTAGGGAGGCAAAGGTAGGTGGATCTCTATGAGTTTGAGGTCAGCCTGGCTACATAGTGAGATATTTTCTGGGGAAAAAAAAACAGAACAAAACACTGGGAAAAAAGAACTTGTCTAGATGTACATCAAATGACTAATGGATAATGCACATGCTGTATATAACACAATGGGATTTTAATATTACTAATAAAGGAAAATGAAAGTTACAGTTAAATGGATTAAACCAGAGACCACATAATTAGAGACGATATAGGCCAACACATATAAGCACCTCATGTTCTCTCTCATATTAGGTCCTAACTTCAAATCTTTAGATTTGTGCATTCAGTTTCATGTAGCTCCAGAAAGCAGCACACAGGAAACAGAATAGTTGTGGGAGGTATTATGTTAAAGGAATGAGCACATTAGTACACAGTCAAAATGAAGGGGGAGAGAGGGAATAGTGGGGTGGAAAGGTGTAAACAGGGGCTAGAGGGTTGGAGACAAGAAGAGGAGAAGAGTGAGAAAAATATCATTGAAGGGGTTAGGGAGAAACCACACAGAATATTTACTGTCTGGTAGCCCAACTGAAAAACTAGATTTGAAGGAAGATATATTTCAAGGCTAGATTATGTCAGTTCTAGAAGATAGGGGTCATTATAGAGAAATCATGTGTGTGTGTGTGTGTGTGTGTGTGTGTGTGTGTTTGTGTTATGGGCTAACCTTGCAGGAGTTAGTCACAGGTGACCCAGAGATCCCCTAGTCATTGTTTATCATAACTAATTTATAAAATCCTATTCCTGAAGACACAAGTTGAATACAGAGACACAAAGTTAATCTGACTTGAGAATTTCCTCCATGCTCTCTAGTTTCAAAGTTCTAGGAAATAATATGAAGGCTTCTGGAGGAGTTAGATATCAATGATCTCATAAACCTGTTGTTTGAATTTCTAAACAGTCTTAAAAAAAAAAAACAGAGCCAGATATTGGGGTAAATTCTGAAAGATCAGAGAGACAAAGGAACAAGTCAATGCCATGTTTCACCTACCCAACTCCCTGAATCAGGCCCAAATCAAACATTCACAACAGTCCCATAAGGTTTATGAAACATTGAGGGAGAAAGAGTAGAAATACAGGAAGAAGTGCTACAAAATGCCACTTTATAAGGTTGAGAAGGTCAGGTCAATATTGAACTCATAATAGCTGCACTTTATTATAGTGGTATTTTATTTGTGCTGAAATGTGATTTTATTTGTATGTTAATAAATAAAGTTGCCTAGGGGTCAGAGCTATTAGCAAGCCATAGCGAAAGCCAGGGCAGTGGTAGTGCACACCTTTAATCCCAGCACTTGGTAGGCAGAACTAGGTAGATCTCTGTGTGTTCAAGGATACAGCCAGCATTGGAGACACACGCCTTTAATCTCAATACCAACCATAGAAGACCTGGAGTGACCTACAGACAGGCAATGATGAGACGGTCATGTGGTTGGGTTTACAACCAATGAGAAGGCAGAACAGGAATTCTTTATAAAGACAAACACACAGGAAGTAGCTCTCTTTCGGAGAGGTCTTTTGGCCGAAGAGGCTAGCTAGCTGCAGCAAGCGGGTAAGGCTCTTAGCTCTGACCTCTTGGGCTTTTATCTTTACATTGGCTCTGTGTTTCTTATTTAATAAGACGATTGGTTACATCTACACTTTATGGCACTGGCTTATGGAGGCATAAAGTCACCAGCATTCAGCTAGCTGGTGGAGGGGCTCTGAGGTGGGAAAAGACATCATATTCAGGTGCTTTACTCACTGATGAGCCCACAAGGCTATATCAGAAGGCTTCAAAGCTATGGTCACATATACAACCTAGTTAAACCCTAGGGGAAGAAAAAACCAACAAACAAACAACCACAAAATATGAATGTGGTTTTAGAGTGGAAGGAATAATTTCCTCCTGTGTATTACTTAAATCTAATCATAAAGTCATTGATTATTCCTATAATAGTCTTGTTGCTATTGCACTAGAGGACACATCTGATCAGTATCTGGATATTTTTATTATATAATTTTATGGTAAGAGTAAATAATTAAAAACTCTTCCATAAATGCTTCCTTGAACAAGAACACAAATCAATGAAAGCATCAGGGAAAATCCAAGCTAGGTATTCAACAGGAAGCATGACATTGTAGTTATAGAATACTAAATACCTAAGGTTTTTCATTTCCAATTTATAGTTAATCAGTGTATGGAAAATTATAGTATTCTTGGATATTTTACATTTAGTTTTATTTATCTTATTGTAGGATTATTAATAAGTTATACATTATATTTTCACAAGTACCTAGTAATTGAGCAAAAATAAACAGTGACTCCAAAATAGACTTTGAACTTATATACCCATTTGAATCTCTTCTATATGAGTAAAAAGAAAATACTATTTTGTTTAAGCCATAGAAAAATATCATGGAGCTATGTCTTCTAAAATATTACTTTTATAATATTCTGTTTTTCATGAGTGAGTCATGGATAGGGGGCGAAATAGTGGGTCTGTGTGAATACTCATCTGTAGGATGTGATTATGTGATCTGAACAGAACAAAAAGGCGTATGTTATCAATGAGTCATTTCTTTGAGCTGTATACTTAAACCACTTTTCCCCACTTTATAATATATATGTTTAACATTTGATACATGATATTGAATGTACTACATTAAAATCTACTCCTTGTAAAGTCTAGCAAATCTTCTGTGGGAAACCTTTAAAAGGAAATAGGTTGATCTGGTCTAGTAAGCAATGCTATTCTTTAAGTAAAAGAGACACAAAAAGAACAACCATACATGCAAGTAATTACAGAAACAGTGTCTACTCTGAACCAGGAGCTCTTTTTAAGAAAATGAAAACTGACAGACTAGAATGAGATTTTTCTATCGCAGTGAGCTGCAGTAGACACAAACAGGTTTATTTTTTGGCTGATAAATCCTCAGTGCATTCATTACTAGCACTGTTCTGTGTTGTTTAAAAGCTATGGAGAGTACTGACAATCAACATTAGTTTTTGTCCTATTTCTTCTAACATATATACACATAGGTATTCAAGAAAATTATATTCCCAACGGAATTTTCAGTGTTTATTATTTTAACATTTATTTTCTCCAAGAGTTTATTTAACTGATTAGTTTTGTTTCCCTAACACAGGAACACTCCCAGATATAAGTAAAACCCATCTCACCTTATTCCCACCTCTGTTTTAAGTAACCAACCTCAGATTCTTTTGGTAAGTTAACTCCAGCTTAGTGTAATAGTTCAGATATGGTATCAGAATTCATTCAAGCAAAAAATACAATTCAGAGACAAAGTTGAGCTATCAAACCTTGTAAGTGGGAGGGAGTCATATGCTAGTGGGTTTTTCTTCTACTGACAGCTTGGTCAACAATCTTATGACTGCACAGCAGATGACCGTTGGAAGATCTTCATATCTTACTAGTGGAATCACTAAAATATTCTGAAGTCTTTCTCATGAGAAAATAAATTCTCTTTCTTTCTCCTTATCCCTCCCCTCCCTCTCTTAAAGTTCATATTCATCTTTCGTTAAATTGAGATAGCCTAGGTTTAGGATGTCTTTTCTTGCTCCACTCCTGAGAATTGGCTTGGTTCATCATGAGCAAAGTTAAAACTTTGCCTGAAAAAATTTAAACAGGCGTTCAATACTTCCTGACAGCTAGACTTGATATTGAAAATATAAAAGAGTATAATTCCCAGTTTGTATTTCACTTGAACATTTTATTTTTCTTATTTCACTGAGGTTTTTACAAGGTCATGTTCATATTAGCTTTAGTTGCTCCTTCCCAAAACCACAAGTGCCATGGAACATGTTATAATCTCGATGTTATTAAACTTGAAACAAATTGAGGGAGCTTCCTCTACCTTTATCTCATTTTTTAGGTTGTTTTCTGGACTACTCACTTTAAAAGTCATACATTTCTCTTACAATAAAAATCCCTCCAAGTATGTTACTTTTCTATGTTGATTTCTTGGACAGGAGTGAGAGATCAACCTTTCTGATTATTAACTTTTGCTTCATAAATTTCCACAATTTTATGCATGCTCCTTTTAATGACTTAAAAGGAATGTAATCAGTTTCATTTACCCTATTTATTCTCAAGGTAGTTTGGGAGATTACAGACGGACAATGATATCATGGGATACTATCTACATATCTGTATACCTATTTATACAGGTATTTATACCTATCCATCTATCTACATTTCGATGTGTTTATGTATCATGATTATTTGCAAACCTTCTTGTTAGGGAATATTTTAAAGTGTATTATTTTGTTTATGTTGTATTTGTTTAACTCTGTGAAGCTGTGTTACTGTGCCTGTCTAAAACACCTAAAGGTCTAATAAAGTGCTGAATGGCCAATAGTGAGGAAGTAGAAAGGATAGGCAGAACTGGCGGGCAGAAAAATAGTAGAAGGAAAAATATGGAAGAGGAGAGATCTAGAAGTGAGAGAAAGATGTGGACTTCAGAGACCAGCCACTCAGCTACACAACCAACAACAGAGTAATAAAGAAAGGTATACAAAAATAGAGAAAGGTAAAATCTAAGAGGCAAAAGACAGATGGTTCATTTAAAGTTAAAAAAAAAAAGCAGACAAGAAACAAGCCAAGCTAAGGCTGGTCATTTATAATTAAGAACAAAACTCTGTGTGAGATCATTTGGTAGCTCGCTGGTGGGCTTTCATTCTATACTTGTAACTTAGTAGAATTTTGATTGGTTATTTAAAGTAAAGAAATACCATATATGTTTATAAGGTAAACTACTGTGTACTTAGTAATTAGCAACTACTTACTCTATAAAAAAAGAGTATGATTCTTGCATCAGAAATAATTATATTGACATCCCAGGTCTTCTATGACATGCATTTTCGAAACTGATCAATTTGTAAATCAGCTTTGTTTTGGAAGTATTTTTATAGGTTAACAGTACAAGTAATAGTATTGAGCAAAGATAAAAAATAAATGGCTGAAGGAAGCAAAGAAAACACATTAAGAAAACAACATATTTAAAAATTCAAAAAAGACAATAATGAAAAATAAATGTGAAAATTCAGGTTAAAGACATTAACCACCATAGTGAATGCTTATTTCAGTTTTCATCAATCTCCTTTGAGACTTTGGACAGTATAATATTCATAGTTAAGAATGGTAGATGAGCTGGGAGGTAGTGGTACATGTCTTTAATCTCAGCACTTGGCTGGGATTAGAGGCATGTGGAAGAACTATAAAAACTATTAAACTAATATCTGTCAAGAGAAATCAGGGACAAATTAATGAGACTGAAATATTGGCTGAAATATACTGCTTAAAATGAACATTTCCTAATTCTAAATTAAAAATAAATGATTTTTAATATAAGCAATTCTACTCTAATAATCTGTTTATTGTTTTGCATATAAAATCAAATCACACAAGAATAAAACAACCCCTCCATATATCTCATGTATAGTCTGCTGATATGTAGGAAATCCTTATTAACCAGTCAATATATTACTCAATGTTTTTCCTCAAAAAAACTTTATATAAACCACGAAGTATTTTCTTATAAAGTTTTATGTAATACAAAATATTCAAAAGATATAATTTTCATAACTATATGTTTTATAGACATTCATATTATAGTAAAAACTTGTAGCTAATTGAAAACACATTGACTTAATTAGTTATATTCCCCAGGCAGACAAATGGCTCCTCTGACACCACAAAGTTTATATTCATATAATTTTCATAGTCTAATTTATCTAGCAGAAGGTACTTCCTTAATTTATTGAAAGCTATGTAATGTTTTAAGAACTTTGTCGTCTCTAACAATGAAACTATTCTTGTGCGCTCATAAACTATGAATATATGTATTAATATATTCAAATATATATTAGGAAACCAAGATAAAAATGGTTGATAGGTCAAATTTATTTTTAATTTTTATTTATGTATTTATTTTATTATTCTTTCTTTAAGTATAAAGTTTCCTTTTTTATATATAAATTTATTTATTATATATACACTGTTCTGCCTGCATGTTTGCTTGCAGGCCAGAAGAGGGCACCAGATTTCATTATAGACAGTTGTGAGTCACCATGTGGTTGCTGGGAATTGAACTCAGGACCTCTGGAAGAACAGCCAGTGCTCTTTACCTCCGAGCCATCCCTCCAGCTGGGTCAAATTTTTACTTTTATTTTTAATTTTATGAATTTCACTTCAAATTTATCATTCAAATGTATTTTATACCCCAATTTTAGCAATTTTGATCATGAAAATTATGCTGCGTAACACAAGTAGGGAATAATGAAGTGTGTAAGGATAAGTCAGGGTCCCAGGTCTTTGTTGTATGTTTGCCTCTCTAAGGCTCAGAGAACCGTGGAGGACACATAGTAGAAAGAGGGCAAAGGACAGGGGCACCTGCCACAAAGGATGTCTTCTGGACTTGGCATGACATCTGAACTTATGATCTCACTACAGCTATGGTTATTGGAACAAGAAGCACAATATTGGCCCACTAACATTTCATCAGGGATGGGAGTGGGGCTTCAGAAACTACCTTTACTTAAGGGACTATTAGCTATGGTTACAGAAGGATGTGTCATTTTCTTCTGTGGTGTACCTACTAAAAGCTGTCTATGTTCACACTTGCTCATGTAAGCAATCCCAGTTAGAAGCTGTGAGCCATACACAAAAGAAGACATTAATGTATGAGGGACATTTCCTGGGAAGCAGATTTTGGTAGAATCATTGTGTATTTGTAGGAGTATCAAAGAATAAAGTAAAAAATAATGAACAAATAAAATGAAGAATTGTTATTTCTTGAGTGAGATGAAAATTTAGGCAATGTTCTGTCTGATGTTCCAAAAGGAAAATATGATTTATACAATGTTTTGTTTTGTTTTGTTTTTTATTACTGTTCATGCTTCAATGTTCTCATACGGTAAGTAATCTCATCTTTATGCTTTAATCAATGAAACATCAATATGAGTTCAGAACTTGCCAGAAGTAGTCTCTGACCATTGGGATTATGTCAAGACTAGCTTCAGTGAGCTATTACTAAAAGAAAGAAATACACACTCATCCCGAGTATTGTTTTCTGTTCTTAAGCACTAGCTCTGAAGTTAGGCAATTTGCCACAAGGAAGACAATCTCCAGAGATTTTTGTAAGAGGAGAAGTAAATGAAGTTTTGCCTCTGATGTCTATATTTGAAGGACAATAGCAGGTGATTCCTGTGAATAAAGTTGTCAACATCAGAGTTTCCTATTCAGGAGTAAGTCTTTCATTCATGTGAATTACTAAACAAAGGTGCAAAGAAACCCTAGGGATTTGATCCTTCTTTATGCAATCAGAGTATCTGACATTCACATTACTCATATGAACACTCAGAAACACAGCCAAATACTTAATTGACCAAAACTGATAAAAAAGAATTTGAAGATAAAGAAGATGACAAAAGAAATTGAAGATAAGAAGAGAAAGAATGAACAGAAGGAAGGATAGGAAAACAAGAGGAAAAGAGGAGGAAGAGTAGCAGGAAAGAGTGAAGAAAAGTAAAGAAGATTGAAGGATGGCTTGGAGAGTGCAGAAGGAGAGGAAAGAAATCATTTACCATAAATTAAAAAGAAGTAAGGAGGTAAAATTTTGAAGACAGATAGCAATTTCACAGGGATAAGAGAATATTAACACTGATAAGAAGGGGGCAATAAAATGAATTGCTAAGTAGCAATTTTAGCATAACTTTATACCCAATTTAATTGAGATTAAGATATTAATACATGCTGTAAATATTGTGCTGTATATAAATTGAGAACAATTCAAAAAACTGGATATCAATCAATCCAAAAAAACTGAGAGAAAAAAATAAAACTTAAAACATATGAGTGACTAAATAAGCAATATCAATATTAATACAACACAACTGCAGAGAAGACAAGGATATGGCTTTGGATGCTTACTGTAGTTGGGTATCACAAATATGCTGAGCTTTCTTTCATTCAGTTGTTCATAGTGGGATACTGCCCTATCAGAAAAAACTGTATGTATTTTGTCTCCCTAGCAACCTTGTTTCATCTGACTGGACCTTGGGTGAATGTGTAACCTAAAGGTCATTTGCTGTATATAGGGCTCTCCTGACCATTGACAAGGGAATTTCAAATGAGACTGGGCTCAGAAATGTGATTTCTATGTGATTCTTTGTTGTGATTTTATTATTATAGACAGTTCTGCACTTTAGAAGTTCTGTAGGAGAGTATTTCCTCAAAAAACAGACAGAAAAAAACATATGATAAGAAGAAGTGGGCAATAGGAAGCAAAGAACAGAGATAGTCAAAATCATGAGACAAGAAGGTGACATATCAATTTAGTAATGGAAGAGAAGAGAATACACAAACCAGAAGAGGATTAGACATGAAAAAGGTGGATTATTTAAGTTGCTATTGGGTTTCTAAAGCCTGTGGGAAACATTATATTCCATATGTCTCAGATAATTCTCCTTACAGTCCCATTTCCACATGAACAATTACAATGTGCTTTTAATGACTTTGTAAATGGATCTGTTGAAAGGTAGATTTGCCATTCTGTCCAACTCTGAGGCTCATACCTTAGATTGATAGCAGAACATGTGTATGTGTGTGCATGTGTCTGCAAGTGTGTGTGTGTGTATGTGTGTGTGTGTGTGTGTGTGTGTGTGTGTGTGTGTATACTAGACATATTGGTGAAGAAAGACAATATTTATTCATTTTTAATATTATTATAAGACTGTTTTCTTGTGGATGTCTAAATATATGGATTTATAATTAAACTATGATATACTTCATAATGTGTATCCTAAATACAAAAGACATGTGAAGTCACTTACCTGAAGTGTATAAATTCTTTGAAAGAAGTGCTTGGCAATTTTACCTACAACTCTCACCACATGGAATATAGATTCAAAAAGGGCTCTTATTCAATTCCTCATATAAAATGTATAGAACTGAATAATGAAGAGTATTGTTTCATAATTGATATCACCACTCAAAATGAAATCACGTTAAATTGTTTCTTCTGTAACACTCAAATATAAAGTGTAAATACAAGATGCTCAGTTACATAGTATTGATTCCAAGCCTGACTCTGTACTCAACATGATGCTCCTTGGTGGAGCAGAAGAAACCTCTCACACTGGCTCACACCTTTCTGTGATCTGGAAGTTCCGGCCCCTATTGAGGTTTCAGTAACTGTCACGCCTACAATGTGGGGCCAAGGGAAGACCCTGAAGACCCGAGATAATGCACTGGCTCTCTTGGTTCCTGGACCCTGGACTCTGGAGGTAGACCCAGCAGAGTTCTCCAGAGAACACTCCTGGACTGCACCACACCTTTCCCAGACCCTGCAACCTACCCATCCCTTCACTTATAAGTTACCCCACAAAATAAACCTCCCTTTTAACTACGTGGAGTGGCCTTAATAATTTCACCAATACCTTTCCACATGTCATTCTTCTCTATTATTTTTTCAGTGGATTAAATTAACCACTAACAGTTAAATTTACCTCTCCAGCACTGTGCAAGAAACTACCTTCAGTGTCTCTACTTCACAGTAAACACTTCTTCCTCTGAATTTTAGTACTATGTCTATCCAGTACTTTGTTGTCTTTAGTACTATATCTGATTTCATCTTTTCCACACCAAATGTATGAATATGAGTTCTTGAAAATGTTAGGACAGCTTATCTCTCCTTTGCTTTTTCAGCCTCCTTTTTCTACAGCTGAATGCATAGTTGCCTTCTAGAAAAAGTTGAAAAGCTTAAAGTATTGCCTACAAGTAAACGTTTTATATAAAATACAAATTTATAGCATTTACATTTCATTGATTTATAGTACGCTTGTATTTTCAAAAAAAATTCTAAAAATTCTATCAATAATTCTAGGCCTTACCTAGACCATGTCGATGTGTTGACATTGGCGGTAAAATGGTCCATGTCTTGGTTTTGGGATTGTAACATTCAACAGTGTTCAATGTCTTTAGCCCATCTCGACCTCCAATTACAAAGAGCTTCTCATCAATAACAGCCACACCGAACTGAAGCCTCCTGCCATTCATCATTCCTGCCTGGATCCAGAGATTCGTTCTGAGGTCATACTTCTCTATGGTTGTAGCTCCTGATAGAAAATAAAATCAAATAGTCATCAATCCAGTGAATTAAAAAAACAGCTTGTACAATGCAGTGCAAATTAGAATGTGAAAGCATACTGGTCATATCCATGGTTTAAAAAGAAAAGCATGTCACAAAACAAAGGGAATAATAAATCAATAACTTTATCTCCTCTTGTTTGTGGACACTAATGATTGAAACAGATACATGTATCCAGTGCTAGACTATTGGTTTAATGGGAACAGTGTTGAGAATGACATACTTTTCCGAAATCTTAAAAATCTCTATTTTATTATTTGTCATTTAAAGTATGTTTGGTAATATCAGCTTGAAAAAAAAATGAATGAGAGTCTCTTTAAATAACAAAATTATGTGTGCTATTGGTAGCACTTCTGAAAGGAAAGATATGTTAATTGAATCACGCATGACCATTTCCATAGCTTTCCATTTCTTTTTATATTTGTCTTATGTCTTGAATAAATAAATGAGTAAATATTAGCCTAACAAGCAAAACAAAAACTATAAGTGCCTGGGAGAGTGTCAAGGTGCTTGCTGTCTAGTTTGATGATCTGGATAGCAAACAATATCCAGAACCCATACAGTGGAAGAAAAGAAATGAATCCCACTAATTTTCCCTTGACTTTTACATAGGCAGCACGATAGATGTGGGCCCACACACATACACTCCACACACAAAATACATAAATGTACTGTTAAATGTCAATTGTAAGATGTTTAATAAGTATTCATCATGATATTTAAACTTGTTAAAATTAAAAACATTTAGAGATATAAAATGTTAAATATAACTTCAGTAATTGTAATATCTAAAAATAATGTCTTTTGTCTGAAATAGACAGATAGATAGATAGATGATAGATAGATAGATAGATAGATAGATAGATAGATAGATAGATAGATATTTGAGAAATACAGTAACTCTAATAAAAGTAAATTTGAAATATATCTAAGCAAAAATGGCTCCTATCACTGTTAGTACATTTTGCTGCTCGATTTACATAATGTATGACTGCTCATAACATTCACAAATGGTTTATATGATAGAAAACAGCTAACATCTTACAATGTTGCTTCAGTGTTTGACCTCATTGTTTAGCCTTGTGTTCACAAATATTTTATTTACATAGATCTGTCATGAGTTTTGTGTACTTTCATTCATACAGCAATGCTCTATTTTATTTACACTGTAATAAGTTCTTTTTGCTTAGGGAACATATATCTGTGGGGGACTCCTTAACTTCTTAGATTATAAGCAGCAATAAACAAATCAAATATAAGCATCATGGCAGAAGAAATTTTGTCAGTTATGTTGTTATGATATAATTTACTCTTAATTTTTCAACAAAAGTAAATAGTGTAGAAACTTAAATGATGAATTATCTGATATAAGTAAAAATTGAATTATTATAAAACTACAAATTTTAGAAAAATAATCATAATGTTCATGAAATTATTTGATAGCATTTTACCTGTGAGCATGTCTTTAAAAATGAATGTGCTTATTTTTAGATTTAAGTGCGTTTGCTCTATTTCACTCTGCTATGCATAAATACATTTTATGAGGTGAATCTCATCATTGAATAATTTCAAGAATGCCTGACTATTGTCAAGGCTATAGTGTTTGCTCTCCACAAACTGACACTCAGTTTCTTTTGCAGAAAACAGCACTTACATAACTCACTGATCATAGAGAAGTTGATCTGCAGTCTACCAAGAGCCTTAACCCTACTGACCAGCTGTCTTAGGAAGAGTTTATATTGCTGTGAAGTGATACCATGACCATGGGACTCTTATAAAGGAAAGCATTTGATTGTGGCTGGCTTAGAAGTCATAGGCTTAGTTCAATGTCATCATGGCAGGAACCATGGTGGCACACACGCAGACAAAATGCTGGAGAGGTAACTGAGAGTTCTATATTTGGATCCACAGGCACCAAAAAGATATTGTGAAACAGTCAGCCTGACTCGAGCTAGTGAGACCTCAAAACCCATCCCCTAGTGACACATCTCCTCAAACAAAGCCACACCTAATCCTACAAGGCCATACCTGCTAGTAGTGCCATTTCCTATGGTCCTATGGGCCTGTTTTTATTCAAAACACCACGCTAATGTTCATGCTACTGGAAAGTTCAATTGATACTAATAGAGGAGAAGGTAAACATCAACCCAGCTACAAATCCTTCAACAGACAATGGTGGGTTTTGTTTGTTGCAATATACATTGGTACAATAGTGGCTCAAAAGTTGTGAGACTAACCAGCCACCATCTGATTGCATTTAATTCCCATTCCATGAGATGAAATGGATGACTAACTGACACTTCTCAGGTGGTTGAAGAAACTGGGACTTACTAAGCCATGGACTTAGGTGAAAGTCAAATACTCCTGTTCTGCTAACTGAAAATAAAATGACTTCTAATGACATTTGTCTATACCCATAGATGTGCCTTGCTCAGATATCATTAGAGACACTTCTTCCCACAGTAGATGGAACACATATAGAGACCACAACTGAACAACGTGAATTGAGAGAGAGAGAAAGACCTTGGAGTTCTCAGTTCTAAATTAGATATCTATATCAACCCTTCATCTCAGGAATCAGGAAACCATTCAGAAGAAGAGGCAAAAGATTTTAAAAGCCAGGAGTAATGAAAGCTATCAGAAAAGCAACACCTTCTAGACCCAGCAAGGCTGATGTACATATGAAATCACAAGGACTAGCAGATGGACCAGGCCTGAAGAGGACTAAGTCACTGGGAGCACTGGAAAGAACTTGGACACCAACCCCCATCCCTTAACTAGATTCTATATCCAACGGATACATTCTTACATAGGAAAAACAAGCTTATTCCAAAGGAATATTACTGGGTATACAAACCACACCTAAAGGCATGCCCAATGCTCAGCAATAGATAGCCAACAAAAACCAGTACTTTGGAGGTTTTTTTTTTTTTTTTTTTTGTCTCATAATGCTTTTCCCAGGCAAGGTCTTTTCCTTGTGTGTTATGGTTTCTGAGTTTGTGTCTTTATGGGTTTTCTATGTTTGTGAATGAGTGTGTCTGTGCATCTATAGCTGTTTCTTTTGCTTATTCTTGGTATCTTTTTCTCTTTCCATTCATTAGTTTTGTCCTTTTCTGTTTGTTTGCTTTTACTTTTTCTTATTATTATATTTTCAGATGTCAGTTTATTTTCTAATGAGAGAGAGCAAGAAAGGGTTTGAATTTCAATGGGCGTGGAGGTGGGGAGCATCTGGAAGGAGCTGTGGGAGAACCCTAGGCATTATACATTAAATGGAAAATATCTATTTTTAATTTTAAAATATTGCCTGAATTTATAAGAAAAGCTATATCCAAGTGTCTGTCTTTTGTAACTAGCTATTGACAGATGATAACAGTACAACATAACATAGTTTGAATAACCCAGTCCCCTTAGACTGATACTATAGAAATAGGTAGGCAAGGAAGCCTTTGAGTGACTATGCTGTATTTATTCCCTAGAACCTTGCCGCAAGTCTTCGCAGAAAACATGAAAGGTTGTTATGATCATCAAGGGAAGTAGTTGAGTATAGATGAAGTTAATGTGACCTGAGAAGCCATATGCATTATTATTCATAAAGGAATATGTGGATTTGAGGTGTATGTCAAAGCACTCTCAAAACAAGTTAGAAAAGTCTCACATCTTAAAGCATGGTTTGTGCTTTCATAGATTTTTGCTAGTTTCAGTCATCTTAAATTGCTATAATAGAAACAGCAGCTCATCTCTTTTGTTATTCCATTCTCAACTGTATCAGTATCCTATGACTACTGTAAAAAATCTCTCAAACTTAAGGGCTAAATAGCACAAATACATTTTCTTACTACTGAAAGTCAAAAATGTGAGGCAAACTAAAATAATGTTGACAGAGTTGCATTTCTTCCAAGGATCCTGAGAGGGAAAATGTTTTCTTGCTTTTTTTTGCCATTTTCTATGTTCTATAGGATACTCCCATTCTTTACAGACCTTTGTGCAAATCTAAATCCAATATCATTGCATTGCTGACATTGTTCATTGTGATAACGTTGGGTTTACCTTTAGTATTCTTTCTCAATCAGATAAATATATGTAACCTATGTATATATATATATATATATTATCTGCAGATTAGCAATCTCAATTCTTAATTTGATATTTATTTCATTTTTGATTATGTGTGTGTGTGTGTGTGTCTGTCTGTCTATCTGTCTATCTTTGTGTAACCATAAACATGTGTGATTACAAATGACTATAGAATCTAGAGGAGGGTGATGACATGGGAACCAAAATTGAGTCATACACTAGAACAGTATACATTCTTTTTTTCTTGTAAAGGAAATTATTTGATTTTGAGCTTGCTCACAGTTTTAGAGGGTTAGTCCAATATCATCATGGCAGGAAATACATTGGCAGGCTGCTGGAGCAGTAGTTGAGAGCTTTACATCCTGATCTCTAGGGAACAGGCAATAACAGAGATTGGGCCTAACATGAGCTTTTGAAACCTCAAAGGCCACCCTCAGTGATTAATCTCCTCCAACAGGACCATACATACTCCAACAAGGCCACCCCTCCCCATCCATCCCAAATATTTCTACTAAATGGGCAGGAAAAGGAATGAAGTGTCACTTTAGGTTAACAGCCATTAATTTCAAATACCAGATGAATGGTTTATTTCTTTTACTTTAGCCTGGATCAGCTGTTAAGGAAAGGAGTCAAGCTCACACATGAGCACACAGGTCATCCAGACAAAAATTAAACAGAGAAATATTGGCACTAACAAATGTTATGAACCAAGTGGGCGTAGCAGGTATCTACAGAACATTTCACCCAAACACAAAAGAATATACCTTCATTCTCCAAATTTGACTATATACTCAGTCACAAAGCAAATCTCAACAGATTCAAGAAACTTGAAATAACCTCCAGTATACTATAAGACGACCACCACAGATTACAGCTGGATTTCAACAAAAACAGAAACAAAAGAAAGCATACAGATACATGGAAACTAAACAGTTCTCTACTAAATGACTACCTGGTCAAAACATAAATAAAGAAAGAAATAAAAAACTTCCTAGAATTTAATGAAAATGAAAGCATGACATACCCAATGTATAGAACACAATGAAAGACATGTTAAGATGTCTGAAGTGCTAAGTGACTACATTTAAAAAAAAGAAAAAAAAATGGAGACATCTAATACAAGCAACTTAACAGTCCAACTGAAATATTCAAAACAAAAAGAAGCAAAGACATCAAAGATGAGTAGACAGTAGGACATAATCAAACTGAGGGCTCTAAACAATAAAATAGAAACAAAGAGGACAATACAAAGAATAAATAAAAAAAGAGTAGATTATTGGGGGAAATTAACAATATAGGCAAATCCTTATCCAAACTAAATAACAACAAATAATTTTCAAATTAACAGCCTTTGTTAGATGTTTTTGCTCTTTTGGGGAGCCCACCACTCAGCTCCTGAGTAACTCACATATGGAGCAATCACACATGGAGGTTTATTTTTAATTATAAATGCCTGGCCTTAGCTTGGCTTGTGTCTTTCTAGCTTTCCTTAACTTAACTTATCCCATCTAGCTTTTTCCTTTGGGCTGTTACCTTTCTCTATTTCTATATATCTTTCATTATTTCTTACTCTGTGGCTTGCTGATCCCTGGAGTCCTCCTCCTTCTCTGGCTACTTTTTATTCTTATCTTCCCAGATTTCTCCTTCTATGTATTCTCTCTTCCTGCCAGCCCTGTGTATCCTTTCTTCTGCCTCACTAGTGGATATTTAGTTCTTCATTAGATCATCAGATGTTTTAGACAGGCACAGTAACACAGAGTTAAACAAATGAATCATAAACAAAAGTAACACACCTTAAAATAATATTCTACAACAACATCAGAAATGAGAAGGACGATATAACAACAAACACTGAGGAAATCCAGACAATCATAAGGACATACTTGAGAGATTAGTGATACAAAGGACATACCTAAACATAATAAAGGCAATTTGCAGAAAACCATTAGCCAACATGAAACTACAAACTATTCAAAATAATTCCACAAAAAAACAAGAACAAAAAAAGGCTGTCCACTATCTCCATATATACTTATTATAGTACTTGAATTTCTTGCTTACTGATATCTTTACATCTTGCTTCTCATGGCGGTGGCTGGCAGCATCTCCTCTGTCCTGACTTTCTCCTTCCTCCTCTCTAGTTAGAATGTCCTGCCTAACCGTATCCTGCCTCACCATTGGACAAACAACTTTCTTTATCAACCAATTACAAAAACATATATTCACAGCATATCTCAGTTTGGAAAAAGTTCATTTCTACTAAATAAAAATGAATGGAAGAACTTTAAAACTTCTCCATCTCCAGATTCTTTTTTTTTAGTTATTTTGAGAACCTGTGAGTATGATAAAATATCAATTATCTGACAGATATGCTTTATGGTACCCACTACCCAGGTTAGTCTTGATTCTTTACAGTTATTAATGGAGAACTTATACCAACCATCTCAGGCTTTTAAATTGATGGAATCTGAGCACTATATAACAGTGATCTAAACTCTTATATGTGATAATT
The DNA here is from genome assembly GCA_902168405.1 of Peromyscus aztecus. NCBI lineage: Eukaryota > Metazoa > Chordata > Mammalia > Rodentia > Cricetidae > Peromyscus > Peromyscus aztecus. Next base: position 28,026 of record CABHPQ010146987.1, read on the forward strand.
CATTGGAACAGCAAAGCATTGTTTATTTGATTTGTATTTTTATGATATACAGCACATTCAATTTCCTAGTTGATAGCATAACTGGAAGGTGGAAGATACAATAGAAATATAAAATCATTTCCCTCATGAAACAAGAAGCAGCCTCTTTTCTCAAAACATAAAAGTTGAAAAAAATGGCCAAGGTGTTACTGAAGTACAATACTCATTCTCTGTAGATGTGTTCACTGATACAAGCAAATATGATGACAGCAATTAGTGCTTATGGACTCTGCTCTGGCATTACAGATGACAGGCTTTGTTTCAATACGCATAATTCAAATATTTAGCAACCTCATTTATTTTGAACACAGTACAAAATTAAGTGATACATTTTTTTGAACTGACAAAATAGTTGTCACAAAAGACACCTATGCTGAAGACAAATCTTTTCTTTTCAGCTCACTAAAAAAGCCCTGAGGTTTTTCACAAAGTCTTTTGACTATGATTTTAATGGAACATTAATAAACTCAGTTACCTGACTTCTAAGACATTTTACAAACCCAATAATTCAAAAGAACTGGGGCTGCTTATAGCCAACACTGAAAGAGTAACTGGTGAAAGCATGCATTGATTTAGCACTGAGCAGTCATTTACTGCAATTAAGTGAAAAAAATCAATTTATAAAATACTTAGAGAGACTCTTAGTCCAATACTGATGATGACCTTGGTGCTATCCAATCATTATGAAATGATTACAACATGACATATATTCTCTTAAAGAAAGCAGTTAATACTGAAAGTCTTTTCAGAAAAGAAAATACTAAAAGCAAATTGTTTTTCTGTGATACATATGATGGAAGTGACCAAACTTAGAAGTGATTATGGTAATAAACTGTCTTATTTCTTGAATCTTTCATTGAATAAACATGTCATCAGCTGTCACACATTCACATATTTATGTAAAAGAGAGCTATAGAACACATACTTTATATGAATGCACATGATATTATGCCTGGTGAAATATTATTTGAACACAGAGTGAAACTATCATTTTCTAGCTATTTTATTATATAAGGAAGATCCTATAAACATTACAACCATCAAATTAATTTTGCAGGTGCCAGGTAACCAATCATAAATGTCATAGTATTGATGCTGACGTAGGTGCTAGGAAATCAAATTAGAACCCTCTGTAAGAGCTGTAAGTTCTCTGGACTACTAAGCCAACTCCCCAAACCCAGGCGATGTGTCTTTATAAAAGTAAATCCCACTAAGATTGTCAAAAGTAGAGACTATTTAAAATAAACCATCACTAATAATGATTATGTGAGAATAAATTCAGTAAGCAAAGTAGTACAGATGCTAGATGAAGAAAATATTAGAATCTTGCTGAGAGATGTCAGCTGAGTGGTTAAAATTGTAAGAGATATTGAATAATGATTTATTGTGGATATTAGTATATTACATAACAATAATTACATCATAATAACATTTTATCATTACTAATTTAAGAGCTCAGTTGTAACTTACTAGAAAATAAAATCTTTAAAGACAGAGCAATCTCTAATAGAGAGAAATATTGAGGAAAATAATATACTAAATATACATATATTTCTTAACCATTAGGTATATCTTAATTGAAGAAGGAAGTAATAATATTAACTAATTTTAATTAAAAATTGCAGTGATTTATGGTACATTATTAATTATGGATGATTAATAATTAAATTAATGTCACATTGCTGTAAACTGACACAGAGCAATGGACTAACCATGTCTAAAATCTGTCAAACTGAGAGGAAATCATTCTTCTTCTTATATTGCTGTCAAGTACTGTGTCCCAGACATGAAGCAGCTTACTAACACTGAAAATTAGTAGCAGCAATATGAAGTCATTCATATTGATATGTAATTCTTAAGACTTTGAGAAAAGATGGCAGAAGGAACTTTAAAACATTGGGAGAAAAAGAGGCTCTATACAGAGCTTAGTGGGTGACTCTGAGTGCTTAGAAGAAAGAAGCACAGATGGGAGGGAGGAGGGTAAATGTAGCTGAAGTTTTCCTGTGTCCCATGGGGCTGCAGGGCCAGGCGGGACTGGAGAAAACTCCAGCTATAGGAAAAGATTGTTTTTTTGAGGTTTCAGATGCAGGAAAGGACTAAGTTGCAGATTGAAAAAAAGCCATCAATCTACAGTCTGGCAAAGAACTTGTTTTTCTTTTCTCAGTTCTCTAAGACTATATTGTAGTCCTGTTGCAAAGGAGACATACTAATTAAGTTAGAAGAATAAGTTCAAGGCTTCATAGCACTTGGACTTCCTAGCTCAGAGCATTTGTTTGGGTTGCTGCTTTTAGCCATAGTTATATTGAGAACTAGGAGCAAAAAGAGAGTAGAAAGAAAAGGGAAAATTGCAGGTTGACAAGAAAAGTAGCATGTTTAACTTGGCACGAGGGAAGGTGAGATTGCGACAGAGATGAGCACCATTAAATATGAGCCCAGAACTTTACATGAAGAAAATAGAAAAGGTGTCTTGTGCTTATCTTAACTGATTTCTTAAGACACAACCAGACATAGGAACTCACTTGAAAGGCCTTGGAAGAAAGTTCTAGGAAATGATGATACCCTGCTCACACAAGGATGCCTAGGAAATGTTCCCTCCTTTAATTCATCCAGTTGCTCAAAGGTTGCAGCAGTCATGATCCAAAGTTGTAGGAGATACTACAACTTCTACCGAAAGCAAACCTTTGCATTATCCATTTGAGGTAGGTTTTGCAAGAATGCATATTAGGGTCATGAATATGTCTCCTCAGATTTCTAATCGAAGCCTATGACACAAACAATGACTAGGAGGATCAGAATTTATATGAGTGTCTACTAACAGCTTCAGGCATGAAACTATAAGCATGAGGTATAAGTCACAGTGGAAAAACTAGAGAATCACAAATGCTAAAATATGAACTGTTTGCTAGGAAAAACTGAGATAATGATTAAAAACAAGAGAGGCTACATGGGATGCAACTGGCAAGGAAATAGGGGTGTCATTGCCCAGACCTTTATAGGTCCATTATGTATTTCAGATGTCAGATGTGGAGCCCCAGGATTTAGAGCTTGTAGTCTTTGGGATGGTGTAGCTTTGGTACCATCCCTCTTATTCATGTGCCCACTCCTCCATTTTGGTATTAGAATGTGACTTTTTTGGCTTTTCAAAAACTCTTACAGCTAAAAGTTTGCCTCTAGTTTCAAAAGAGACTTTCCACTTGAATTTTTGACCAATATTGGATCTTTTAGGTTTATTTTGACTCTTGAGGATGGAGTGACTTTATTCCACATTACAAAATGGCCATATGCCTTTAGGGGATGGGGACAAATTTTATGGCTTGAACGTAAAGTGTCCACCATAGATTCATGTAGTGTGAAGCCTTGGTCCATCGTTGGTTTTGTTGTTTTGGAGGTAGTGGAAACTTTAGCAGGAGACACAGCCTAACTAGAGGATCTAGAACACTGGGGTTAAATCTTGTATTCTCCTTTTATCTTCATCTTGTTTCAGAGTTGCAAGATGCGATGGAGTTTTCTCTTTCACTGTCTCTCTCTGTGGTATTTCCAGCCAACCACAGACTGAAAGTAACAAAGCTGAAGCTCTGTGCTTCTAGGTTGTTCTAATCTGATTCTTCCTTAGTCAGAAAAACTCTGAATAAAGCACCAGCCGGCTGGATTTTTGGCTCAGGCCTTAAGACTATGAGAGAATAAGTGCTTCCTTTTGAAGTGTCAATAACTTTAGAAATAGTTATTGGAAGTCAATATACAAACATCAGAAAATTGATTTAAGTTGCTAATAATCAAATGAATTAATTAGATTATCAACAGGCTTAAGATATTGTTTTATCATTACTACTATTATTTGAGAATTTCATTCACAGATAGAGTGTAATTTAAAGAAATCCACCCCCAATTCCTTTCCTCTTAACTTAACTCCTATCAACTCCACCACTTTTCTGTCTCAAGTGCATATGCTGGCCTTTTTCAAAAAAACAAAACAAAACAAAAACAAACAAACAAACAAAAAACACCTGGTGTTGTTTCTATGTATATGAGTTTAGGACTATCTACCAGAGCACGGGTAGCCTCTCAGAGACAACATCCCTGAAGGAAACTGATTCTTCACATTCCAAAAGTTATAAATTACCTCCTCAGCTAGAGGTCATTCTTAATGGTCCTTTTAACATCCATGTTGAGATTTTGGTTGACTTGATAGTGGTAACTAACCTGGTGGTAGATTTGAAGTCAACATATAACATCACTCTGCATGCATTTGGGGGTGTATTTTAAAATATGTTGTATAGTGAGGAGATATGGAATGTTACATTGTACTTGTCATTGAGTATAATATTTTAATATAAATATGATATGATCCTATAGTTAAAATTCTAATCTGTTAATTTATAAACTAGGTAGTGCTATCAAAGGAAAGAGCTTTATGATGGTTGCCAAAATTTAAACGTATTGCAGCTATGATTGTTACATATCCACATTTTCATATGAAAGAACTCATAATCAAAACATCCTTACAGTAAATGCACAGAGAAATTAAAGCATTCCTGAGAGTACATTTCCAAGTTTCATCCTCTTAATAAATATTCATTAAGTGCAATAAATTCATACTACTTGATATTTTTACTTAAGCACTGTGTTATACACAAATTAGATCCTTTTTCTTAACTTCATTTGCTCAGCCAAGCCTTTACTCTGTATGTCAGCATTACGATGCTTATGTCTCAACCAGTACCTCCCATATAATACTGATTTCAATTTTTCCAGCCTTCGTTGAAAATATGGCAACAAATAAATGGAAGGAAAAACTGAATGTTCTGAAAGTAGGTCACTAGGAAATTTGAATTGCGCCAAAAACACACATTACATCAGAAGTGTTGTGAAGAACAAGAAGTCATATTAATCTCCATCTATAGCTGTAAACCCTTGGAAATTATATTTTTTAAATTTCATAAATGAATATTTACTCTAACAAATATAATACTTAAGGGTCTTTGTGTCCTACTAAAATTTATTTATTTCACTGTGGTTTATATTGTCACATTTGATAGCAGCTTGGTGACTTCTACTTAGCTCTATATTATTCTTTGTCTCTATTTTCTAAATGGTAACTTAATTCTGGCGAGTCTCTTTCTCTACCAGAGAATAACCACACAGTGGAATTCTAAGACATTTGTGAAACATATTCAAAACTCATGCTCAGAGATGTAGGCCCTCTGTAGCTCTGTAAAAGAAGACAAAATGTTAGCATGAAGAGAATATTCATTATCTGTAGATGGAACCATCTTCTTTTTTTTATGGCTTGAACATAAAGTTTCCACCATAGATTCATGTAGTGTGAAGCCTTGGTCCATTGTTGGTTTTATTGCTTTGGGAGGTAGTGGAAACTTTGGCAGGACTTTAACTTTTCTTCTTTTTTTCCCTTTCTCTGTTTAGCACGCATTTTATTTTTATAAGTTGATGAATAAAAAGAATCAGTGTTGGGTTGGGGTTCTAGCTCAGTCGGTAGAGCATGAGACTCTTAATTTCAGGGTCATGGGTTCGAGCCCCACATTGGGCACCAAATGTAGATGTAACCAACTGTCTTATTAAATAAGAAACACAGAGCTGATTCAGAGAAGAAAGCCAAGAGGTCAGAGCGATAGCTAAGAGCTGAGATTAAAAACCTTACCCTTCCTGCCACTGCTGTTGTACCTCTCCGCAAAGAGAACTACTTCCTGTGTGTTTGCCTTTATAAAGACTTTCTGTTCTGCCTTGTCATTGGTTGTAAACCCAACCACATGACTGTCTCGTCCCTGCCTGTCTGTACAGACCTCCAGGTCTTCTATGGTTGGTACTGGGATGAAAGGCATGTACCACCACCACCCAGCTTTTGCTATGGCTTTGCTAGTAGCTCTGACCCCCGGGCAACTTTTTTTATTAACATACAAAGCACATTTCAGTACAAATAAAATATCACTATAATTATCAGTTACTATAGATTTGCAATAAGATTGATCAAAAAGAATTTACAGCACTCTTTGATTTATAATTACAGTGGGTATTTTACCATGAAGCAACCATCATTCATCATCTCTTGATAAAACTAGTGTATATATAAAAATGTGATCCAAATACTCTACCACAAGGCAAAATTACATTATCATTAGATAAAATTCAAATGAATTTGATCTGGGATTTCAACTATCATCAGAACTACCTGATAGACTTATGGTTTCAATAGCCATGATGATTTCTCACTTTCCCGCAAAGATAAAGCTATGAAAGGAAGCAGCATGGCAAGGAAATTCACCTTTCATCTGACAGGGCCTCCTTCTATTCCTCTTTAAAGAGCATGGCTTGAGGGCTTCAGTCCCTTGTCTACAGACTCTCTGGGAAGGACATAAATACAAATTTCCCTTAACACAAGAGCATCTCTCCTTACTCTAAACATTATTAAGGAAGCAGATACTGTGATTTAACTCAGTTCTTCTCCTGGTATCCTCGGGGACTATGACTCTTCGGAAATTGTTTCTTAACAACCTGACTAGTGGACACTGATGCCAGAAGACAGCTCTTGTGTGAAAAGCAAAGCCGGCTTAGGCTGACAAGCTGTTATTCATGGTTCTGAGTTGTTTCTATAGCTTTGTGAAAACTAGTGACCTTGAACTAGTAATCACATGATGTGCTTCAAGTTCAAAGAAAAAGAACTGAAGTGGAACTGGAGTGACTGACTGGGGTTACAGAGGCAGCATCCAATAAGTCAGTCCTCAAAAGGGCAAAACTGAAAAATAAATCAGGGTTGTTGCTGTTAATATATCTTGTTTCTTCAGAAATAAAGAAAAAATCCAGATTACATTTTAGAGTTATTGTAATTATATGATTGCACAGGTTTAGGTTTCTTGACACAGAATTATAAGTGAATCATTTCCTTATAACCAAGTGTAGTTATATTGAGCTACATATTTCAAAATATCCGATTATAGAATTTCACAATGAAGAGCTCTGCTTTAAAAGTTCCTGACAGTATAGCCTATCTACTTGAAGCCAAGAAAGTAAAATAAACATATCAAACAGCTAATATCAGCTGATATTTTACTTTCTATTTTTGTCTCTTTACAATGTTGATAAAGATAGTCAAGTTCAGGATAAAATGGTCTTGCCAAATACTGTAATTAAAAATTTAAAAAAAATTATTCTATGTTTACCCCTAAAGGTAGATAAATTATTTGTATAACACATATGCAACTACAAAGCATAGATTGAATATGAATATATCCCATGGATTTTAACTCTCTATAAGATGATAAAAGGATGGTATAAGTTTTTTGTTGTTGTCGTTTAGTTTTTCAAGGCAGGATTTCTCTGTGTAGTTTTGGAGCCTATCCTGAATCTTGCTCTGTAGACCAGGCTGGCCTGGAACTCACAGAGACCCGCCTGGCTCTGCCTCCTGAGTGCTGGGATTAAGGACATGCAACACTGCTGCCCAGCAGAAGTTATTTTTTTAATTATTATAGTTCTCCATGCTCTTATAATTTTCATCTTCCTTCTCCTTTTTTATCCTTAGTAATATTAAGAGCATTTGTTTGGCCTTCACATGGAACATTTAGGGCTACCTGTATCAAGTCTTTTTCTGTCCCACCAATTCTTTCTTCTTACCAGAATCCTCTTTGATTGGAAGCCCCATCTGTAACTCCTACCTAGCTACTGGGCATTTAGCTCTTTATTAAACCATTTAGAAGGCACCTTGACAAAGACGCATCTTCACAGTATATATGAAGCTTATCTCACAATATTTCCATCTTTTTGTCTAAATAAAAAAGGAAAGGGTTTAACTCTAAATAATAAAACTATAAGCAATGTGAAAAATTTCAGGTAATATTGCATTCACAAAGTCTAGTCTACTTGCATTTGGCAAGTTCAGAAAAAATACTCCATTATCTATCCTATCTTGATAAGCTCAAAGTTTTGTACCTAACCCACTTTTTATCCTAGCTAGTATTATCAACCCAAAACTATCTTCTTATACCTCAAAACACTATCTTCAATAAAAAATTTAAGCTTTTATTTCTCAACTTTACATATTTTGCACCTCTTTTGTGAGTTTTTATTTTCTGAGTTTGGGAACAAGGAAAACTGTAAATATAACTATTTGGTCATCAACCTCATCAAAAATCCAAGAAGGATATAATGTTACCTGAGTAAACAGGAAGTGCAAAGCAAACAACTTCCAAAACTATAGAAATGACAGAAACAGCTGAATGCATGAACAGTCATTTAAGTTTCTTCTGCAATGTTGTGGCATCCATCTTTGATCTACAGGTCTAGAATATCTGACAGACATTTCTGTCAAACAGGAATTTTGAAAGATTGTACTTCCTTGTCTTGACAAAGTTTGGCAGTCACTTTCTTTTGTGTCCTGATTGTCCAGATTGGTTACTGTGACCAATAACAACTTGTAACCAACCCTCCTAAATGATGACAAACATCCATAATTCATTGGAAGACCAAAAACCACCCACCCCATCTGTTGCAAATGTGGACATCATGTTCTCTAGACTGCTTCCTGATGTTGAAAGCATCTTTAAGGGACCCTGAGAATATTGTGATAATCGTCAAGTCCTGAGAGAACTAGCTATATTATATTTTGTTTAGTTTCTGTATAGTGCTTATCTGAAGTCTTGGTTTGAGTGTCTGTGAAGCTGAACCATTTTAGCTAGTAACTTTGAAGTTGTTAGAATGTAGAATTTTGAGGAAACTGCAATAGAGTCATTCTTAGAGACTGCATCAACTGGGCTACTTCTCTTTATTGATGTCTTGTCCTTTTTTTTTTCTAAAAACACGTAAACTTTCAAAGGTAACATATATATCTGCATTAACACTAATATGCAATGTGCAGTGTGCACAAATAAGTTAAAGATTATTATTTGTTCTTTGTTTAAGTAGGTAAAAGTGATCTGTTAACTTCAGAAGTTAGTTTGGCCTGTATAACCAAACCTTTATCGATGCCATACTGAAGGATGGCATTTAATAATGAGTTATGAGGACTCTGTTGCCAATGAGATTTGTCATGTCTCAAGTCTTAGATCTCCTCCCATAGTAGAGGTATCAGCCTATATGTCATCTGTCCTGCAGTCTTTTTTTTTTCTTCATGACTATAGTCAAGATTTTCACAAGGTCTTCCCAAACAAATTTGATCTTGACTAATTTTGAAAATACCATAACTTTTTGTCTCCTATGGAAACAAAGGAAACAACACAATGCATTTCTGTACTTCCATTCTGAAACTAGGACAACTATACAGTACATAGGCTTGTTTAGGTCACCAGTCACTTTCATAATCCAGTGTCCCTCAGCAGCTTTCATTCATTTCCATCATCAGCATTCAAACAATTAAAAGTCAACAAAATACCAAACAGGATCCAGATACCCTGTGTATTTCCCATGCTTATGTCACACACACACACACACACACACACACACATTACTTTATTCTTTCATTTAAAGACTTTATTACCTTTATTTAATTTTTCTATGACTGTCTATACTCATTTACTTTTCTTTCTTTAGCATCTAAGCACATTTTTGAAAGCTATTATATCTGTTCAGAGGTTTTCTCAGTCTAGATCTGACTTTCCACACTTTGGCAGCCTTCTCTGACCACATGAACCAAACCTTGAACTGCTAAGTGGCAGCTAGTCCCAACTGCATGGCTTTGCTTAGCAGATAGCCTGGAGACTGACTCTGTCCCCTTCAGATCAGTGAGAGTGGAGCCTTATGTCTACGGGCCACAGCTTGGTGCTGGTCTATCTCCCCTAGTTGTGGTAGCTGCTTCTATCTAGTTGCTGAAACTGATTAGCACATTGCAAACTCCATTCAAGTGTTTGGGAGCAGGGCCCCTTAAAAGAGCCCACACCTCTGTAGACTGCAAGTACTAAGTCTACTTGGAACATTGTTTTTCAGCCTTCTTAGTCCCTTTGTTGATTTTTACCTTGCCTGTTGGGCACCATATGTAGTTGAATTTTTCTTTGGGCTGCAGCTCAACGATAATAACATAGAGACTTCTTATTAATCATGAAAGCTTGGCCTGTAGCTTAGGCTTGTTTCTAACTAGCTCTTACAACTTAAATTAACCTATATTTTTATTATTATATGTTCTACCACATGACTTTTACCTCCATCAAATCCTGTGTGTCTGACTCCTTCCATGGTTGGCTGGCTTCACTGCCTCTCTTCTTCTCAGAGTCCTCTCTGCCTAGAAGTCCCTCCTATACATCCCGATTAGCTATTGCTCATTTAGCTCTTTATTAAACCAATAAGAAGGTGCCTTGGCAAAGACATATCTTCACAGTATACAAAAATATTATTCCACAATAGCTAGTTTATTTGACTATAGTTGTTAGTAAAAATTAATTATAAGTTTTGGCTGCCAGTAGGTAATTAACAAGGAAGTAATACAGCAAGAAGAGGTGAATGCTGACTTGCTATTGAACCACTCAGTTAACCACTATCTGACCACATCTACTGCTCCCCTGGGCATGGCATACCATTTGACGTGACCAGTTTGTTTCACTGAGTTTCATTTAGTATTCATTGCCATCATGAGTAGCATGATAAAAATGAACAATCCAAAAATTCAATTGTGTTACTACTTACTCCACTGAATTCTTATAGGAAAGTAATTTTGAAAGATTTTCAGATTTTTAATTTATTTTTTCCATGAAACCAACTATTCTACAAATGATTTATTCAGAAGTGAAATGTATCTCTGCTTCTATGTTGACACACTACACACAGATATATGCATGATGAAAGCTCTGATAGCAAGAGAACAGCATCTTTCAAGATCATGATTCTCCTTTGGATAAATCAAAACAACAATACTTTTTCAGACCTTGAGAGTTCCTATAGGTCCTACCATGACATACCAACACTGTTCCTTCTAACTAAATCAGTTAGCACAATTTAGTATCATGTCTAACATAGAAAGCCCTCACTTCTATGATTCTTATAGCATGTAATTCAGGGATGACTATTAAGTCCAATAATACAAGTCTCCAAGCAGCAAGACTCAGATTTGATAAAGCATGACACTATCACTGTGGACAATTATTTTAAGTATAAACTTTGCTACTTGCTCTCCTGTCCACAAATTGCTCTTTTATAAATTCTCATTACAGCTGATCTCGTGGCATTTCTTCCAATGTCTGAAGGTGATTTATTTTGAGTCTTTTGTGTTCCTATTTTGCTTCCTGTGGTAAAGCTACTGGGAATTCTCTCTCTCTCTCTCTCTCTCTCTCTCTCTCTCTCTCTCTCTCTCT
>CABHPQ010146989.1:0-20005 GCA_902168405.1 Peromyscus aztecus
GTTTTAGTGAGTGAAATTTATTTTTTGTAGTAAACAGAAATATATGCCGTTAGACAGATGTAGAGTCAGACAAATTTAGCTATCTAGGCAATTTGAAATTTGAACTATTGTTCTTTCAAGTTGACCCTGTGATGATTAGCATTGACTGTCTATTTGATAGGACCCAGAATAACTCTGGGCAGACCTGAGAGGCATGATCTAGGTTAAATTAATTGAGTCATGGACTGCAAAAAAGAGGAGAAAGCAGGCAGATCATAAATGTTTCTCTGGTGAGAGAAACAAACTGACCAACTGCTTGTAGATGATTGAGCTTATGACTGTGTGCTAAAAATAAGATCTTCTCTCATTAGGTTTTTTTGTTTATTTTGTTTAAACAACAATAAAATTAGTATATTGTTAAAATGAGATTAATCTATGCATTTCTTGTTTGTTTATATGTTTGATTGATTTTATGCAGATTCAGTGAGGACAAAGCTGTTGCAGAATATTTGTTTACATTGTGTGAAGATATCTTGCTGTGATTGGATTAATAAAGAGCTGAATGGCCAATAGCTAGGCAGGAGAGACTAGGTAGGACTCCTCTGGAAAGAGAGGAAATCAGGAAGAATCTAGGCATGAGGGAGATGTTAGTGAGACATGGAGGGAGTTGGACATACAGAGTGGAGGAGAGGAAAAAAGTCATGTAGCAGAATGTAGATGAATAGAAACAGGTTAATTTAAGATATAAGAGCTAATTGGGAACAACCCAAGCTAAAGGCCAAGCTTTCATAATTGATGATAAGTCTCCATGGCATTATTTGGGGTTTGGAACTCTGACAAGAAAGTACAACAATGCAAGGCTATGCTCAAATTCAACTATAGTTGAGGATGACCTTGAACTTCTTACCTTTCTGCTTCTAACTATTGAGTATATGATTATAGGCACATGCCACTATATCCAACATTCATTTTTGTATTTGAAATTTAAAAAGTTGTTCTTATATTAATTTGTTTTGATTTTCTTTTTTTGTATTATTTTTAAATTTATTTTTCTATTATCAGCTTGATACAGTATAAATTCTTATCCTAATGGTGAAATGTTTTATTGAGGCTTGCCCAGTAATTGAGTAAAACCAAAACTTATTATAAGCCACAGTCATCCTAGGGTTCCCCCTGCTATATAGCCTCCCTGGTTCTGTGGGTTGCAGTCTGATTGTTCTTTGCTTTATATCTAGAATCCACTTATGAGTGAATACATACCATGTTTGTCCTTCTGGGTTTGGGTTACCTCACTTAGGATGATATTTTCTAGTTCTATCCATTTGTTTGCATATTTCATGCTGTCATTGTTTTCTCTGCTGAGTAGTACTCCATTGTGTATATGTACCACATTTTTTTAATCCATTCTTCAGGTGACAGGCATATAGGTTGTTTCCAGGTTCTGGCTATTACAAATAGTGCTGCTATGAACATAGTTGAGCATGTATCTTTGTGGTATGATTGAGCTTTCCTTGTGTATATGCCCAAGAGTGGTATGGCTGGGTCTTGAAGTAGATTGATTCCCAATTTTCTGAGAAATCGCCATACTGATTTCCACAGTGGTTGTACAAGTTTGCATTCCCACCAATGGTGGAGGAATGTTCCCTTTGCTCCGAGTCCTCTCCAGCATTGACTATCATTAGTGTTTTTGATCATAGCCATTATGACAGGTATAAGGTAGTATCTCAGAGTCGTTTTGATTTGCATTTCTCTGATGATTAAGGATGTTGAGCATTTCTTTAAATATCTTTCAGCCATTTGTGATTCTTCTTTTGAGACCTCTCTGTTTAGCTCTGTAGCCCATTTTTTAATGGGATTGTTCAGTATTTTGATGTCTAGTTTCTTGAGTTCTTTATATACTTTGGAGATCAGTCCTCTGTCAGATGTGGGGTTGGCGAAGGTCTTTTCCCATTCTGTAGGCTGTCTTTTTGCCTTATTGACCATGTCTTTTGCCCTACAAAAGCTTCTCAGTTTCAGGAGGTCCCATTTAATAATTGTGCTGGTGTTATATTTAGGAAGTGATCTCCTGTGCTAATGCATTCAAGAGTACTACCTACTTTCTCTTCTATTAAGTTTAGTGTAACTGGAATTATGTTAATGTCTTTTTCCACTTGGACTTGAGTTTTGTGTATGGTGACAGATATGGATCTATTTGTAATCTTTTACATATTGACATCCAGTTATGCCAGCACCATTTGTTGAAGGTACTTTCTTTTTTCCATTGTATAGTTTTGACTTTGTCAAAAATCAGGTGTTCATATGCGCGTGGATTAATGTCAGGGTCTTCAATTAGATTCCATTGGTCTGTATGTCGGTTTTTATACCAGTACCAAGCTGCTTTTATTACTATAACTCTATAGTAGAGCTTGAGGTCAGGGATAGTGATGCCTCCAGAGGTTGCTTTATTATACAGGATTATTTTAGCTATCCTGGATCTTTTGTTTTTCCATATGAAGTTGAGTATTTTTCTTTCCAAGTCTGTGAAGAATTGTGTTGGGATTTTGATGGGGATTGCATTGAATCTGTAAATTGCTTTTGGTAAGATTGCCATTTTTACTATGTTATTCCTACCTATCCATGAGCATGGGAGATCCTTCCATTTTCTGATATCTTCTTCAATTTCTTTCTTTAGAGATTTAAAGTTCTTATCAAAAAAGTCCTTCACTTGTTTAGTTAGTGCTATCCCAAGGTATTTTATATTATTTGTGGCTATTGTAAAGGATGATGTTTCTATGACTTCTTTCTCAGCCCTTTTATCATTTGTGTATAGGAGGGCTCTTGATTTTTTTGAGTTGATCTTGTATCCTGCCACTTTACTAAAGGAGTTTATCAGCTGTAGAAGTTCCATAGTAGAATTTTTGGGGTCACTTATGTGTACTATCATATCATCTGCAAATAGTGAAAGTTTGACTTCTTCTTTTCCAATTTGTATCCCTTTGATCTCCTTTTGTTGTCTTATTACTCTAGCTAGAACTTCAAGTACTATATTGAATAAATATAGGGAGAATGGACAGCCTTGTCTTGTTCCTAATTTAGTGGAATCACTTTGAGTTTCTCTCTGTTTAATTTGATGGTGGCTGTTGGCTTGCTGTAAATTGCCTTTATTATGTTTAGGAATGTTTCTTATATTCCTGATCTCTCTAAGACCTTTATCATGAAGGGGTGTTGGATTTTGTCAAAGGCTTTTTCAGCATCTAATGAGATGATCATGTGGTTTTTTTCTTTCAGTTTGTTTATATGGTGTATTACATTGACAGATTTTTGTATGTTGAACCATCCTTGCATCCCTGGGATGAAACCTACTTGGTCATGGTGGATGATTTTTTTTTATGTGTTCTTGGGTTCGGTTTGTCAATATTTTGTTGAGTATTTTTGCATCAATGTTCATGAGGGAGATTGGTCTGTAATTCTCTTTCTTTGTTGCATCTTTGTGTGGTTTGGGTATCAGGGTAATTGTAGCCTTATAAAAAGAGTTTGGTAATGTTCCTTCTGTTTCTATTGTGTGGAACAATTTGAAGAGTATTGGAATTTGTTGTTCTTTGAAAGTCTTGTAGAATTCTGCACTGAAACCATCTGGTCCTGGGCTTTTTTTTTGGTTGGGAATCTTTTGATGACTTTTTCTATTTCTTTAGGGGTTATTGGTCTATTTAAATAGTTTATATGGTCCTGATTTAACTTTGGTATGTGGTATCTATCCAGAAAATTGTCCCATTTCTTCCAGAGTTTCCAGGTTTGTGGAGTACAGGTTTTTGAAGTATGACCTGATGATTCTCTGGATTTCCTCGTTGTCTGTTGTTATGTCTTTTCATTTCTGATTTTGTTAATTTCGGTGCTCTCTCTTTGCCTTCTGGTTAATTTGGCTAGGGGTTTGTCTATCTTGTTGATTTTTTCAAAGAACCAACTCTTTGTTTCACTGATTTTTTTTTTGTATTGTTCTCTTGGTTTCTATTTCATTGATTTCAGCCCTCAATTTGATTATTTTTTGGTGTCTATTCATTCTGAGTGAGTTTGCTTCTTCTTGTTCTAGAGCTTTCGGGTGTATTGTTAAGTCACTAGTGTGAGATTTTCAACTGCTTTCCTCTTTAATTGTTAACAAGCTGCAGTGAAAACCTGTAGTGTGTTTTTCCAATCAGGCATTCTGGCTTTTTTCTTTTACTTAAATTTGCAAATTGATTTATAAGTTTATAAGTTGGATCCTTTGATAGGTGATGTCTTGCTCTCAAAGGACCTTTCATCCTGTCTCAGTGCTGAGTACAGGTCTCTACTGCACACATTTTCCCCAGCATTCTTTCCTTCTGAGATCCCATCACAGTGGCCAGTTAAGCTCTGTTTCCCAAAGTCAACTGTTTTTCTAGCTCAGCATTTCAAAGTCATCCATATTCCAGGAACAAAAGTCTTCCAAAGACCTAAAAACAGATAGATTCATAGCAATAATGAAATTCACTTTTGGTAATATTTATATGTTATTTTCCATTCTTATTGCTGTGACAAAATACCTTACAAAAAGCAATGTAAGACAGAAAATATTTATTTTTCACTCACCATTCAAGGGTACAGTCCATTAATGGGGATGAAGTCAAAGGAGTGAGAGCTTGAGAAAACTGTTCACAATGCATCCTCCCTGAAGGAATACAAATGCATGCTTCTCGGTGCTCAGCTTGCTTTCTATATTCTAGGATCGTTTGCTCAGTTATTGGTACTATCCACAGTGGGAACTTAATGGAGAGGTCTTCCAACTTCAGTTAACATAATCAAGATAAAGCTACACAGCCATGAACAGAGTCTCTCTCCTAGGTCATTTTAGATTAAATACAAATGATAATTGAGATTAATTCTCATAGCTACCAACAACCTCATTTTATTCTCTTTCACAAAAGTGTCTCATCACCTGTTAATGTATCCACTCTGGAAACATAGCTTCTAAAAGCTGAGCCTGTAGGAGAGAAAGCACATTTAAACCATGGCAATACTCTTGTATAACTTTCTAAACCTGAAAGTCATTCATTACTTGTAGTTCCACATTGAACAATCATTCACATAATCTCAGTAGAACATTGTTAGTCTCATCTCTGCTGATGGAATTGTGCTTCCCAGAGACTCTCTTTTTGTACGTTATAGGCATTAAAATAGAAATGATAACAATAGAGATGATTTTCCTGATGTAAAGGTTCTTCTCCTTTGGAACAGAATATCTAGAATTGTAGCAAACTTCTACAACATTGTATAATATGATGTGTGTCCTGAACTTGCCTTATTGATATTTTGTTTTGGCTTCTACTCTCTATATTTATACAAGAGATGAATCAAAAAAATGTTTCCTTCTTAATATTGCTTCTGCTAATTAATTAGAAAATACAACTACATTCTCCACAGACACAAAGTTTTAGGGAACATAAACTAAATTGAGACTCATCATAGAAAACAAATGTATTTCAGACATGCACTGTGGAAGGTCAGCTGGGAGACTGGCTCTCACATTTTACCCCAGGGTACTCTTGAGAAGTAAAGGATAAAGAGATTTAGATAGAAGAATAGAGGGAAGAAAAACAGATAGAAACACAGGATAGCCTTGGGAGGGCCTGTATCCTTTATCCACCAGCCCCTCCTGTCTCTTCTAAAGGGCTATTTATAGGAATGCCAAGGGGTGGAGAAAAGAACTCCCTCTAGCTCAGCCAAGTGCAGACCCTTCCAGTCACCTAATAACCATGCACATGGTCAAGCAATCCTCTAAATGCAGACATGCTGGGTAAAGAAAGCTCATATCTCCCTAGAAAACCTTTGTTGCCTTCCACAACTCTCCCTTCTTGATGTAAAAAAAGGATGCCCTAGGCCTCTCAGATAGACTGTGCCTGCTTAGGATCGTGTTTGATTAATTTTACATACATACATTTGGAAAGTTATCAAGAAGAAAGTTGCCCATCTTTGGCTACCAGCCTCTGGCAAGAGGGGGTTCAGAGGTCTGAGCCAGGTCTCTACTAAGAGCTTGCAAGCATCTACAATGATCTCCATAGCTGCCACACCTCCCAGTAAAGGAATAAAGGATAATAAAGATGGAATATCATTTTTAGAATGGGTCTAAGTGACTACAGCAGTTTTATTTGGCACTAAGCCCTTTTCAAAACTTTCTCCTAACAGATATTCAGTAACATTTTCAAGAGACTCTTTTGATTCCCCAGAGAAAACAGTCATTTCAAAACATTTGAAAGTATCCACTCAAGTCAACAACAACAACAACAAAAAAAACCCCAAAACATTCTAATTACAAAGACACTTTTACAAACTAACTTCATTGTGGGAGGCATATCCCTTTGTGGAAGGCCTACCCCTTTCTAAATAAAGACAGAAGGAGTCAAAACTTCTAGGAAGAAGTCAGAAAAGCTCACCTAATTATGGCACTTTCACTTAGGTTTTTCAGGGCCCCTGGGATCATAAAATTATATTTTAAGCTATCATAAAAAGCATTCAAATATATCTGAATGTAAAAGAGTAACAAAAACTTCAAGATTTAATGTGATTGATTTGGTTTATCCTTTAAAAATTAATGTTGTCTAATTTGTCCAGATTAGAAAGGTATTGATGGAGTAATAAAAACAATTCTGGTATGAACTTACGTTTAACATTTAAACTTTTTACAAACTTACATTCAAAAGGAAACTCTATAGGACATTACAAATTTTAGCACCTCTAGAAGAGTTTTTAGAACTATTTACCAAACATATTACAAAGGAAACTCCATTAGCCAATATCTAGAAATAATCTTTCTTTTTTTTGAGATAAGGTTTCTCTGTGCAGTTTTGGTGCTGGTCCTTGATCTCTCTCTGTAGGCCAGGCTGGCCTCAGGCTCACAGAGAGTTGCCTGGCTCTGCCTCCCAAGTGCTGGAATTAATGGTGCCATCTGTGGGAGCCCAGCTGGGAGATTCGCTCCCACATTTTACCACAGGGTACTCTTGAAGAGAGAGGGATAAGAGATTTAGATAGAAGGATAGAGGGGAGAGAAACAGATAGAACCACAGGATAGCCTCAGGAGGTCCTATATCCACCCAACATAGAAATAATCTCTTAATAGAACTAACTTATTTTCTTTCAAAAAGACAGAAAGTATGCAAATCATGTGTTACCACAGTAAAAATTACAAGTGAACTCAACACTGCTTTATTTCTGAAAGTTCAGAGTTCAGGGTCAGCTTTAATATCATTCTGAAAGTTATTCCAGTTCTTCTGGAAGAACATCATTGGAACTGAGATTTCTCTGTTCCAAACATCATACCAAACTCAGGCAACCAGCAAGCTTCTGAGGGTACAATTCCCTCCTTCTTAATATTTCAAAGTTGTTTCTTAAGATTGCCATGGGCTCTTTCCACTACGCCTTGTCCTTGAGGATTATAAGGGATGCCTGCTTTATGTTCAATTTATCATCTTGATTTTTCATAGCAAATAATTCCCACCTGACAGATAAGCTGTTTGTCTGTTGCTCATTCTCTGGAGACAAGCTAACAAATCTTGTGGCATTTTTTGAGGAGTTTTTTTGGTTATACTGACAGTATTTCCCTTGGGCATTTTTCTGCTAAGTTACTAGGAACATTTGAAAGTTTTTTGTTTTTTTTTGTTTTTTTTTGTTTTTTTCTGTTCCAGTCTATCTGACTTTTCTCAGGGCCTGCTTGCCTATGTTATCTCACTTTTACGCACCACATTTCCCAAACTGTCATTCTCTATATCACCACTGCATTTCCCAAGCTACTTTTTGAACAACATTTCCCGGGTTGCCTTTCTGGATCCATGAGAAAATTCAGCTGTAGCCAATGGAGGCCGTTATTCTCCTGCGTTTAGTTTCATTCACATGGTCAAAATCAAGTTCCTGCTCTTTTATCACGGGAGGTTTTTAAGTAAAGATTAAACTTTTTACCTGGCGCCATCCTCAGAATGGATTGCACCTGTCCATGTGCACTCAGACAGGTGCTTGTTGCCAGAAGCCAAAACCCCTCAGGGCTCCCACCCCCCAACCTTACTGGATCAGTGAAAGAAGATGGAAGTACTTAAAACAAAAGCCTTTTCAGCCTTTTCATTCAGAGAGATTCTATCCCAGATAGGTGTTTCTCTGGTCCTGGCTTGTTTCCTCCCCCAGATACAGAGTCCCTGCCACCACTTCACTGCTCCCTCTCTGCTAACTGCTTTTTCCATGCCAGCAGCCCCTCCCCAGGTCCCACACTGCCTCTACTTTGTTTCTGCCTGCACTTTCTTGGGCATATGCTCTGGCTGCAGGGGATTCTGGCTTCTGTTTTTACTAATACTGGCTTGAAGGGGAAACAGGACTAGCAAAGAAGAGTTGCCATATTCCAAGAGGTTTTTTTTTTGTTTCTTCTAGGGCAATTACAGCTTTCTTCCATATTGATAGATATTATTTCCAGGTGAGTTAAATTTTTGCCCTTATAGAAAGAGAAAAAAAATCTGAGAAGGAAAGGTCTGAAAATTTTTATTTTTTTTAGAGAGAGAGATTGCTAAGTTTTCCTCCAGACTTCTGTTCTCTAAACTTGACCTTCATTGTCAAATGGAAACTAATTTTGTTTGTATGATATTTTCATACAGTGGCAGCATCAGTGGAGTGAAAAGTTTTATTTCATCTGTATCTACCTCAGGGAAAATTCTTTTCCTCTAACTCAGGGTTTAGACCTAAGCTATTCACAGGCCAACAGCTTCCAGAGGAATCTTTTTCTGCCTGTTTTCTTTCATCTTTGATAGATTTTTATCTGATTCTTCCCAGGAGTTTGTGTTTATAATTCCATAGTTGGAAATCAAGGACATAGTTCCTCTGTCTTGTTGCTTATCTTATTCTATCTTATCCTAAGTTTCTTTTTATCCAATATTCCTAATTTTACTCTTATTCTAAATTTCTTCTTACACTATATTCTTATATTGTACTTTGCATTTTATTCTTAATTTTGACAGATATAAATTAAGAAAGAGAAAAAGAGAAAGAAGCCTAGATAGAAACATTCACTGCAGCCTCACTCACTTTTAACTTTGGCATTTTGCCACCTAACTTTCACTCCCAAGAATAAAATACCGTTGCCTTTATATTTTAATTCCTTATCAGGCATGAATCATTACACCCCTGACATCCACTGACACTCTTTTTGCCAAGTCCCTGGTCCCTGTTTGTGGTGCCATCTGTGGGAGCCCAGCTGGGAGATTCGCTCCCACATTTTACCACAGGTTACTCTTGAGGAGAGAGGGATAAGAGATTTAGATAGAAGGATAGAGAGGAGAGAAACAGATAGAACCACAGGATAGCCTCAGGAGGTCCTATATCCTTATCCACCATCCTCTCCTGTTTTCCTCTTCTTCTTCTTCTTCTTCTTCTTCTTCTTCTTCTTCTTCTTCTTCTTCTTCTTCTTCTTCTTCTTCTTCTTCTTCTTCTTCTTCTTTTCCTTCTTCTTCTTCTCCTCCTTCTTCTTCCTTTTTGGTTTTTTGAAACAGGGTTTCTCTGTGTAGTTTTGGTGCCTGACCTGGAACTCACTCTCTAGACCAGGCTGGCCTCAAACTCGCAGAGATCTGCCTGGCTCTGCCTCCCAAGTGCTGGGATTAAAGGTGTATACCACTGCTGCCCAGCTCCCTCCTGTCTCTTCTAAAGGGCTATTTATAGGAATGCTAAGGGATGGAGCAAAAGACCTCCCTCTAGCTCAGCCTAGTGTAGACCCTCCAATTACCTAGTAACCATGCACATGATCAAGCAATCCTCTAAATGCAACCCTGCTGGGTAAAGCAAACTCAGATCTCCCTAGAAAACCTTTGTGGGCCTCCACAATGCACAGAGTTCTATTCTAAACTTTTAACCATATCCCATTGGTTTGTGCCTTGCATTAATAGCAAGATGTATTTTCTTGCAGTAATTCCATTTCCTTTGTCTGTTTTGCAGCAGTCTCTCAAAACTTAGTAAAAAAAAAAAAAAAAAAACCAAAACCAAAACAAAACAAAACATTGCCATCATGGCAAAAAACTGATTACAGCTCCTAGTTATTAATGTACCCTTACTTCCTCTTTCCATTTTTTGACAGAAATAGCTTTTAACAAGACTCTATCAGTTATGACAATATGTGACATTGTCATCATCATGTCTATTTAAGATAATTTGGTGACAATACAATTTGACCCAAGTTCAAAATTATATTGTGGATTGTTTGTCACCCTTACTCATAGCTCACTTTTTATTTGTGGGAGAGCCAGCAATGGATAAAAGATTGAAATATGCATTACAACAGCTGTTATCAGTTAGAAGTGTTAAAAAGTTGTCAGTTTAGAAATTAAAATTCTTGGCAGACCAAAAAGCATTCTTTTATAAGCACTAGAATTACCTTTCCATTTCAAATAAGGAAAATGACTTTGACCCCATTCTAACACTTATTACCAAGAATATTTCAGAAAGCAGATTAGTCAAAATATGCTTTTCTTTCATTAATATTCCTTGCATCGTGTTGGAGCTAATGATTTCTATTATGAATAGTCATTACTAAACAGTTCTTACTTGAAGACTATATGACAATTTTATGTATTCTTTGCTTTAATTGCTGTGAGGGAAAGATAATTTTATTGAATAATGACATCAGCTTTCAGTCAGTTAGCAAAATAAATTGGTTACCCACTGTGCAAAGAACATGACGGTAGGCACATTTGGAGGACACAGGGGAAGGAAATGACATTTTCCTTCTCTTAGCTGAAGTTCATGAAGTAGTTGGAAGGCAGAGTATAGTGAAGCAACAAGAACTTTCAAGTCCCTGGAGACCATTCAATGAATTATTCTGAAAAGTATTTGGGTTCTTGCTAAAATAGACTTTGATAAATTACAACCCTCTGAGGGATGTTTTTAAAGTACATGATTATTACACCAAATAACATTAATAAATCCCTGACCTGGATAATTTTTTTCCTCAAAATAATATATTCCTCATTGAGCAGATTTGAATGCATTCCTAATTAACTTGATGTCACCAGTAATGTTCCAGTTTCATATTAAGATAAGAACTTAAAGCACTTAACCTTAACATAATTAAACCAAGAGTGAACTCAGATTTGAATTCTCCCAACTTAACTCACCCTGTGGCTTCCACTGTTTCTGTTGTATGAGTATGAATCCATGTCTTCCTGAATGCTGTCATATGTATCCGCCTCAGTGCCTTTGACTGTTTCTGTGTATTGTAGTTGGACTTTCTTTGGACCGTCACCCTCTGAATAGTGACATGGGGATTTATTATTAATTATGAAAGTTTGTCCTCCACTTAGACTTTTCCCACTAGCTCCTATAACTTCAATTACCCATTTGTATTAATCTGCATTCTGCCATATGACTTTTTACCTCTAGAACATTCTGTAGGTCTGACTTCGTCAGTGTCTTGCTGGCTTCTCCCCAATAACTAGATTCTAACCCTGAGTTCTTCTTTCTCTCTCCCTGGAAGTCTTGCCTAACTTCTCCTGCTTAGCTATTGGCCATGCAGCTCTTTATTAAACCAATCACAGTGACACATCCTCATACAGTGGACAAATACCCCTCAATAGTGCGTCTGTTGTGTCTCTCTTTAATAAAGGGCCATACACTCTATTTTATTGAAAACACAGAAAGCATCACATGGGGAGGAATGAGGGACAATTACAGAAATCTTAATAGAATTTTACAAGTGATTAAATTATTTACTCCAATGGACCTCAAATGAAAATTATAACAAATGGTATTATAAATATCATTGTTTATCAAGAAATATCAATATGTTACATTCAACATTCATCCTAGATTTTCATTTTATAAGGCCATTTTCATCCTACTATAACTATTTATAACATCCTACTATTGCTATTTATAACAAATGGTTATCATGAGATACATACAAACACATATATATATTACTCTTGGGTGAGGGACATGTAAGACATAATTTCAGAGTAAAGCTATGCATTAGCTTAGGTAGTGAAAGCTGATTATTTGGAAAATTCAAGGCAAATAAGGTTAATTTTTACATTGTTCTCTTAAAGACAGGTTAAACAAATATGTAGAGTACACATTAGGATAGCAATTTTAATTCTTAAGTGACCTGATAGTGTATTATTAGCCGTGGCTATGAGGTCAAGGAAAAGTCTAGTCTCTTGGAATATGAGTAATTTTTTTATATTCACTCCTACACCTAGGTTTGTGTTTATAAGAACATTTTCAAAGTATATATTTTAATTAGAGACTCTACTTGAAATTATATAATGATAAAGGAAAAATAATTGGTTTTAGAATCATATTTGAGTACTGGGCTTATTCGTTATATGTGTCATTTCAGTTTGCTTTCTATTGAATATTTGTATTCAAATTCTGAGAAAGCAATTGCCAAACAGAATATGTAAGTCTGTGATGGAGTTACTGCTGATAATTATAGAATAGTAGTGACAGAATTTAAAATTTAAAAAAGTCATACATTTCATTATTTTTAGAGTAGAATATAGGCAGTCTTTGCAGAGATACACTCAATTGAACATGTATGGATATTTGACATTATTGACATCATTTTTTATAAGGCATGTTGCAGTTATAACCTGTGCTTCTTGCTTTGCTCCTTCACTGTTATATCACTACATCAATATGATTTTGAGATCTGGGGTGCATCTTATGAAAAACAGTGATGTTTCTTGTGTAAATCAGGAGAGAGTTATGGGATGCATGAAGCAATCATGTTAAAGAGTATTTCTTATGCTTTCTTTTCTAGTTCTTGCAGCTTTCTTGTTTTGTTCTTAATATGATTTTTAGCAATTTCTTAAGAGAAAGATGTGGGAGGGTTATAAGTTCATAATGGGGAGTTCCTGAGTCTCAAGCATGATTAGAGAAGAACTGAGA
Organism: Peromyscus aztecus; assembly: GCA_902168405.1. Lineage (NCBI taxonomy): Eukaryota > Metazoa > Chordata > Mammalia > Rodentia > Cricetidae > Peromyscus > Peromyscus aztecus. The sequence continues at coordinate 12,880 of CABHPQ010146989.1, forward strand.
ATAGGTCTTGGAGTCAATTAGAAATAATAAAAAAAAAACAAAACAAAACAAAAGCAAAAACAAAAACAATGCCACTTCACCATCTGTTTCTTGATGAAACACATGATGCATCTGATGACCAGTCTAGACATGATATAGTCATATTTCACCAAGGACTTCCAAAATGCCTCTTATTAGCAGAATATTGCTGCTGAAGAAATAGGCAGACAAACTTCATTAGAAGATTCTAAATCTCATTTCTTCCTTAAATTCAGTAGAACTTGGGCAAAATACATTTTAAAAAAGTATTTTCTACAGCCAGTGAATGAGTACTTCCACAAATCAAGTCACCTACAAGGGTTAAAAGATGTAATTAGATTACAATCTCAAAAAATAAAAAAGCTAATAAGAAACTCAATCACATCAAGATACCAGGAGTAGGAAATAATCAAATTCTGCTTCTCACTTTAACATACTTACAGCAAAAGTAAATGAAGATACAGATGCACATTTCAGACATTTTAGAAGAATTGTCTGTAAGGGAAACTAGAATATCTATTGACCAAAGTGGTACTACAAATATGCCAGTATGATGAAATTAATCAAATTTATATTTAATGGAGAATGTTTCTATACATGTGTACATATGCACACACACATTTATAGACGCCCTGCAGAAAGACAGGATGAAGAGATTAATTTATTAATATGTTTTTAGAATAATGGTTCTGGAGTTGGTTTGCTCTTTCATATACTGGAGTATAACACTGATGGCATACTAGTGAACATAGCTGGCCACAAAATAATGAAATCTTGTGGAGCCTCACAGGTTGAAATATCACAGAAAAGGGAAAATACATCAATATTTCTAATGATAAGATTGTTTGTCTCAGGAAGTAAGAAAATCAGGAATATTACAGAGTCAGATCCAATAGACAGTGAAAGCAGCAACAAATAATGTGAGATAAGAAAAAATAAAAGGACACAAAGAAGCAGAGATTTTACCAATTGGAAGAAAATTTTTAGATATATGGAAATGATTAAATATTGTCCTTTGAAATGCATTAGCATTTCTGGAAAACTGCAAAGATTTACAACTATAACTAGTAGGTGAAATAGACAAAAATTTACTTATTCTTTGCTACAGCATTATGACTTGGTGCATTTTTATTAGTTAAATCCCAGTGTTTATTTATCAAATCCAAGTAATTAGCATTTTCATCTCCTCAAATATTTAATTTGGATGTGTTGAACACAACAAACTCCTTTCTCTGGTTGTTTTGAAAAGTACAACTGATTCTTATAGACTTCCAATCTCTGTGGTAATTGACCACTTCATAATGCATATAGATTTTTTTCTTTATTAAGAAATATTTATTCATTTCACATACCAACCACAGATTCCCCTCTCATCCCTCCTCCCACCCCCACCTCCAGCCTTTTGCTCCAACCCAGCCCTCATGCTCTCCTCCAAATGGTAAGGCCTCCCATGGGGGGTCAGCAAAGCCTTGTACATTCAGTTGAAGCAGATCCAAATCCCTCCCCTCTGCATCAAGGCTGTGTAAGGTGTCCCACCATAGGTAATGGGCTCCACATTTCCAGCTCATGCACCAGGGATAGATCCTGATCCCACACCAGGATCCCCTTAAACAGACCAAGATATACCACTGTCTCACTTATGTAGAGGGCCTAGTCCAGTCCTACGCAGGCTACACAGCTGTTGGTCTAAAGTTCATGAGTTCCCACTAGCTTGGTTCGGTTGTCTCTGTAGATTTTCCTGTCATGATCTTGATGCCCCTACCTCATAGAAAACCTCTTCCCTCCCTTCTACTGGACTCCTGGAGCTCAGACATGGTGGCAAGAATTTCCACCCAAAACCTGAGAAAGCTTTAAATAAAGGTTCTAAAACAGAGCTAAAACAGCTTCTTAGTTGTGTCTCTCAGGAAAGCCATGATACAGAGACACTGTGGTGTGCAGGTTTGAGCTAACGGTATGGTGAGTTTGCAGCATGTGGGCTTGTCATACAGTATAGTGTGGCATATTCTAGCCACGGTACACAGAGGCATCTGCACTGCATGGTGGATTTAGCTTTTCTAGTACAAAAAAAAAGTTTCTGAGCTACACGCCGCTTGTTGGAGGCATAGACCCACTGCTTCCTGGAGTTGGTGGTAAGTATGACTCTCCTGGGTGGAGTCGGAGCAAGGGCTGTGACTTTTGTCCTAGCCATGAAGCTTAACAGTTTCAAATCTCTCCTGGGCCAGAAAAGGATTAAAGATTCATGATGAGACAGATTCAGATGAAATAAAACTCTAAACAGTTTATAGTGTATGTAAATTGTAGGTTAAGCTTGGAAGAGAGAGACAAAGGAGTTCATGCAGTTATATGAAGAAATAGATTAGATAATTTTAAAAAATAAAGTCTTTAAAGAGACAGTAAAAGTAATATAAAAATAAGCCACGTAAAGATGGAAATCACACAGAGAGTCTGGATTATATTGTCTTTGGGATTTTTAACTGCAGAAAGACATTTGATTGTAAAGGTTGCTGAGCTAAACCAATATATATAACTTAAAGGTATCTTGACTTGGATCTAAGGATATGTTGCCTTGGAAAGGAGACTCTGCTTTTGTTCCCATAGGAAACAAGAGGCTATGGATTTGTTCCAGGTTAATATGGATCAGGTTTGATTAGCCAAGGACCCCTGAAATTTCTCTGATGACACCATGGCCCAGAAGATCCAACATCCAAAATCAGCTTCAAAGCAACTATCTGAGACAATTCAACCTTCACAGACAACTACAACCAAGATTTAACTATAATTCTTAATTTTCTCAGGATACCCATAAGATTGCCAGTGCTTTCAATCAGCTTGAAGTAGTATGAGAAGCTATACCCCAATTCCCCAAATATTGTTTATAAATGTTTATTTTTATTTAAAGAAGGTGGATTATAAATGCAATCTTTCTTTCTTTCTTTCTTTCTTTCTTTCTTTCTTTCTTTCTTTCTTTCTTTCTTTTTCAGATTTTTTCAAGACAGGGTTTCTCTGTGTATTTTTGGTGCCTGTCCTGGATCTTGCTTTGTAGACCAGAATGGCCTCAAACTCACAGAGATCCACCTGACTCTACCTTCCAAGTGCTGGAATTAAAGGCATGCACCACCACTGCCTGGCACAATCTCTTTCTAAAGAAGAAAAGGGGATAATATAAATATGATAGAATAAAAGGGTAGATTATTGAATCTACTTCTAAAGAGCAGCAATTCATTTAAAATATTTAGATTGTTATAGATTTTAGTGAATTTAGTTTATTGATACAAATTTAAAGTTAATTTTGTTATACTGTATATATTTCTACTCCTGTTTGGGATATTATGTTTATGCCACTCATTTAAAATTACAATGCATAATTAATAAACACAGGTTAATAATTAATCATCTATGATAATTAAATTTATAGTCGTTAGTTAATTTTTATAGGTATACATAGATTTATTTCAACTAGGTAGGTAATCTTCAAATACTTCAAAGACCTACAGAATATAGCATTTAAAATATTTTAATAACTTAGACTTTTCTGAACATTGTGAAATGCCTGCTCCTGGCAACACCAATCTACTTCAAAGAAGATGATGGGCATTGAAGAAACTCCATGTTGAGTTTGCTTTCTTTATGACAAAAGTTGGCCATTAGGGCAAGAAACTGCTGTTGCCTAGACGGCTTGATAAAATGTTATATCAACTGGACATGCAGGACCCATGGAAAAATGATGACTAAATTTTGCCAAAACAAGGCAAGATGGTTCTTCAGGTTCCTGCTTCAGAGAGGAGACTGTGAAGACATTCTACAGGACACAGGGAGAAGTGACTAAAGAACTCTAGACCTATACGCTGAAGATGGATACCCCAACATTACAGAGGAACTTTGGATGACTAACCAGGCAGGCAGCTGTCTTTGTCATTCTAGAATTTTGGAAGTTGCTTACAATGCACTTCCTGTTTACTTAGGCAATATTATATCCTTTTGGTTTCTTTGATGGAGTTGAAGACTAGATAGTAATAATTATAGTTTTACTTGGTTCTGATGAAAGGTAAATTAGACACGAAACTTTAGACTCACAAATATATGTTAAATGATAAAATATTTTCTTTAAATTTGCCAAATATAAATAGACTAGATATTGTAACTGTAATTCCTGCTTTTATAACTGTTCTATTATATGTAATTTTACTATGTTAAAGTTAAGACCTTCCTTTTTAATTAGACAGAAAAGGAGAAGTGCTGTGGGATGTCTATCTATATGCTGTGAATATGTGTTGCTCTGATTGGTTGATAAATAAAACTTCACTGGGCTATGGCAAGGCAGCTTAGAGCCAGGTGGGAAATCCAAGCAAATATATGGAGAATAAAAAAGGAGAGAAGGAGACACCACCAGTCTGCTGACCAAGGAGCAACATGTCAGCAGACTGGTAAAGCCACAGAACATGTGGCAAAACTTAGATAAATAGAAATGGGTTAATTTAAGATATGAGCTAGCTAGCAAGAGGCCTGACATAGGTCATACAGTTTGTAAATAATGTTAAGCCTCTGAATGAATGATTATTTTATAAGAGACCACAGGACTGCTGACATGGAAAGACCAGAAAAACACAGGACCACAGGGCAGGGTGGGACTGCAGAAACCTCCCAGCTACACTCCCCCCTGCATCAAGGCTCTACAAGGTATCCCACCAGAGGTAATGGGATCCAAATTGCTAGCTCATGAACCAGGGATGGATCCTGATACTACTGCCAGGGGCTCCTTAAATAGACCAAGCTACACAACTGTCTTGCTTATGCAGAGGTCCTAGTCCAGTCCTATGAGGACTCTACAGCTGTTGGTCCACAGTTCATGAGTTCCCACTAGCTTGGTTCAGTTGTCTCTTTAGATTTCTCCATCATTATCTTGATGCCCCTACTTAATAGAATCCCTCTTCCCTCTCTTCTGCTAGTCTCCTGGAGCTCACAATGCTTGGCTGTGGATCTCTGCATCTGCTTCCATCAGTTATTGGACGAAGGCTATACGATGACTGTTAGGATATTCACTAATTTTATTACAGGGATACGCTAGCTCAGGCACCTTCTCCACTATTGATAGTAGTCTAAGCTGGGGTCATTTTTGTGGATTCCTGGGAACTTCTATAGCACCCAGTTTCTCCCTTTCCCCATGATGTCTTCATCTATCAAGCAATCTCTTTCTTTGCTCTCCTACTCCATCCCTGTTCCAATTTGACCATCCCATTCCCTTATATTCTCATCCCCCATCCTCTGTTGCCCCCCATCCATCCCCAGTCTACTCAGGAGATATCTTCTATTTCCCCTTCCCAGGTTGATCCATGCTTCCCTGTTGGGGTCCTACTTGTTAGCTAGCTTCTCTGGAGCTGTGGGTTGTTGTCTGGTTATCCTTTGTTTTACCTATAGTATCCACTTATGAGTGAGTACATACCATGTGTGTCTTTCTGAGTCTAGGTTTTAAAAAATAATATTACTGAATTATTGACCAGAATTATTTTATAATTCATATACAATGTAAATTTTATATGAATACACAGCTAGTGAATTTCCTTGGATTTTAGAAAAGACTTGCAATTTGGGGATTTTGAACAATCTTACATGTCCTAAGTCTTTGGGGGTTTCTATGAATAAAGAAAACCATTTTGGAAAATAGATAATCAAAAGTTTTTGAAGATCAGAGTTGAAATTTTATGTTTGTATGAAGTTCATAAAGCTCAAATTTGTAATGGTTAACCTTCAATACAAACTGTACTGTGTTTGAATAGCCTGGGATACAGGAGTGTAGGTGTAAGTTTGAGGTTTTTTTTTTTTTCTGTGTGTGTGTGTGTGTGTGTGTGTGTGTGTGTGTGTGTGTGTGTGTGTACTGATTCAACTAAGGAAAAATGCTCATCTTAAATATTTATGACAGAAAACAATCTGAGGACTGACATTTATTCCTTAGTGCTTCCTAATCCATTCACATATGAACATATCAACCATCACATGCCTTCTCTAGCATCACTGACTTGACTCACTTAGACCATTAGGCAAAATACATCCTTCTTCCTTTATATTCTTTTCTGTTAGGTATTTGGTTACATCAATGAAAAAAGAGGAATAAAAAAATCATATTCATCAAATATTAGCAACATCAGTATATTTAATGTATGACTGAATTCTCTGGATTTCAGAAAAAAAATCAAAATAATTCCCATTTTTGAATCTAACACTTATCTTTACCTATTTGCTAAAATTTTAATGAACTTTTTCCTTGTAATTTTACTTTTTTCCTTAATGCATTGCTTGGAGTTCTGTTTTGTTTTTAATCTATCTATGTGGGGTCAGATAAGATTAACTTCTTTTTTTATAGGAGTAAATTTTAATGTGTTAATACAGAGTGACTTGCCCTGCCTTAATGCAGAAAGATATTCACATATATTTCTCTATATTCACCCTGTGATTTCTTTCTGTTTCAAATTGCATGAAATTTTACTGTCATGATGTTAAAATGTGAATTTTCTATTTCCTTAAAAATGAAATGGTATTTTCTAACATTTAGTTTGCAGCAATAGATGCTATGTTTTTTTTAGTAGAATATACCAGACAAAAAATTTATCTTTCTCTTCCTGTCTTAACATGCACAACTGAAAACTCAACTTGTATATTCTCACATTAGCTTCATCTACAATTTTGGATGAATATTCTTGAATTTCTTACTCAATTATATTTTAGGTTTTTCACAAAATGATAAATAATGACAATTTGGACAAACTTTGGAAAAAATAATAAAAGTGAAGTTATTATTGCACCATTTACCTAAGTACATCCCTTTTCTTCATGTTTATGACAATGATACTTGTGAAGTTTTATTAATAGGCATGTTTTTCCATTAAGAACTAGATGTTCTCTTGGCACAATAGTATAAATATATAAATAAGAGTTAATGTGACATGGGCTTCTTCTTTGACTGCCAAATCAATTCAATTGTTGCTCACCAATATATTTTAATTCACATTATGTGCATGATTAAAAGTCACTATAGCATATTTATTTAATATATTAAAATTTTTATCATTCTTTATTTCATACTACACATAGGAAAGTTAAGATCACACTTCAT
>CABHPQ010146990.1:0-11432 GCA_902168405.1 Peromyscus aztecus
GTCTCCTTCTTAGCAGGATATAAAGTGTCCCTTGTCCTCCTGGGGAGACTGCTTTTCTGTGGCCAGCCAGGGAATAGCTCACAGATCCATTGGGCAATCTTAGAAAAAATGGGTGTTTTTCTGCCGTGACTCTATTCCTCCTCAGGGTTTAGTGATGGCCCGGAAGGACTCCACCCCAACCCCCCACAGCGCCCTTGTGTGTGTGGATGCTTGTCATTCACAGGATGGGTCCTGGTTTCAAGATTTTCTACCCCCTTCCTCTCTTCTGCACCCCAAGCTAATCCCTCGTGGGGTGGAATATATTGCATGTGCTCCCCCCCCCCCCCACCCCTCCCAGTTATATATTCTCTCTATTCCATTTAATGCCTGAAGAAAGTAACACCCTGCCATTTTGCAGAACCACAGGCTGGCTTTTTATCTGGAGTGACTTTTAAAGACACTGGATCCAGAGAGGTTAAATTGGTATCCCCAGAGTCACATTGCTTGCGAGTGGCAGAGACTTACTGGGGGAATACCAAAGAAGTGTCCTGCTCCCCGCCCTTTAAAGATGGTGAATTGACTGATAATCTTGTGTTTTCCTTGGAACACTGGGAAGGGGGTCAGTTATTGCTCAGCATATTGGATGGACCAAGGGAGGGGGTTTCTGCTTCTGCCTTAGTAGTTTGTTTGGGGAAGCCTGTACTTCTTTCTCTGCAGACTCTGGAGGAAAGAAAGGATTCAAAGACAGCAAGCAGGGAAGGAGGAAAGGGCCATGCTATCACCCCTCACCCCCTTAGAGTCTACAGTGGGTCTTCTCTGACCTCCATGCTGGCGGCTGTCAGAATGCCAGGAGATAAGAAGTCCAGAGTCTGCTAACTCGGGACTGTTGCCAGCCAGGGCCTCATGCTTGTCCATCCCAAGAACTCCAAACCCCGACTGCCATGGAGTCTCCAGAGGTGGCCCTTGGTTGGGCCCAGCCCAGATGGGGAATCAGAGCCCCCTACTGGGCCTTCCAGTTTATATCAGGCCAGAAGGCCTGGCCGGTATGGAACTCACCTACCAGGGGAGCCCCCATGCCTAGCCATGGCAACCAGAGTTTCACAAGCCCTCTAACTTTCTGCCAGAACAGCCCCAGGAGGGCCTAGAGTTTGGTGGAATAAAGTGATGCTCCTAAATTTATTATGGTTGAACCCTAGAAGTCTCAGGGAGTTCTATATTATTTTAAAAACATCCATTAAAAGTTGTGAATTAAGGGGGTGAGAGTATGTAGTCAGTATAGCTCTGAGTGGAGTGGTATTATTATTATTATTATTATTATTATTATTATTATTATTATTAGGGTTTTTCGAGACAGGGTTTCTCTGTGTAACAGTCCTGGCTGTCCTGGAACTCACTCTGTAGATCAGGCTGGCCTCGAACTCATAGAGATCCGCCTGCCTCTGCCTCCTGAGTGCTGGGATTAAAGGTGTGTGTACCACCACTGCCTGGCTGCTTTTATTATTTAATTATTTCATAAAGAAAACGAGGAACGTGGGAGTGTTGCCCAGTGGTAGAACACTTGCCTAGCATGTACAAAGTCCTGGGTTTCAACCCTTGAACCACAGGTATTTTTTTGTTTGTTGCTTTGTTTTTAAATTATGTGATTTATTGACTTGGTGTGCATGTGTGTGTCCGTGGGCACATATGCCTTTGTGCATAAATAGAGACCACAGGACTTCTGAGTCATCTTACCAGTCCAATAAAAAGTTTTAGGAATTCATTTTCTCCTAAGAACTTGAAGGTGTAACTTTCAAGAAGGGGCGATGGGAGTCCTGTGGGATGGCTCGGTGGATAAATGTGCTCACTGTCAGCTCAACATCAGAGCTGGAGCTCCAGGACCCATGTGGTGCAAGGAGAGGACCAACTCCCAAAAGCTGTCCTCTGACTTGTGCTTGTGTGTACACAAGCACACAAATAAATGGAATAATAATAATTTTTTAAAAAAATCTATTTGTGCTCATTTAGGTCCACCTGCTCCAATTATGCTAGGCCGAGACTGCCTCCAACAACAACTAAACCCTGGTTTAGCCCCCTGATTAGACTTGGAGATTGTATACAAAAATCACACCTACATGTTGTGTATTTGTACACTGTGTGGAGGTGTATTTCTGTGATGGATGTGATAAAAAGCTGTGCGGCCATTAGCGAGGCAGGAGGTATAGGCGGGACTTCCGGGCAGAGAGAGAGGAAGTAGGAGGCGATAATCCAGGCGCCAGAGAGAAGGCGTCACCTGTGATCCCTTGTTTTCCTTGGTTTGTGGTGCCGGGGACAGAACCCAGGGCCCTGTGTACACTCGGCAGTGTTCTGCCAGTGAGGTGCGTTTCCAGTCCTCTTTGTTTTCTTGGTGAAATAATTTTCACTACAGTCAAAAATGAAAGCACTCATCATCCTGTTCCCCCACTCTGCCTTTTTAAAATGAAGGTTCTTGGGCAGCGTTTCAGACATTGCTTACCAGTGTCCTAGCGGCTGTTATTAGCACCCCGCCGCTCAGTCGCATGTGTTTACATTCTCTGTTACAGCCGAGTAGTGTTCCGTAGTGAAAGCACCGTCATCTTTTACATCTGCCTTAACCTTCCCGAATTGTCCTCATTTTTCCATTACGTGTGGGGCTGCAAGGTATAACTCTGCACACAAGTGGCACTTCCTAAGCATATCAGCATAGAGTAAGTTTTGTGAAGTGGATTTCCTATGCAAATGGATCACTACAGCCTATGCAAAAGGTTAGATACAGCCTAAAATTTAGTTAGCATTCATTAAAAAAAAATGACATTTGCAAACTGTATTTAGAATCCTATGTCTTTTAGGTAACACCTAATTTAAATTTGTAATTCTTTATTTTTATTTTTGCAACTTATGTAGGTTATTCATTTTCATACTTTCAAAAATTTAATTTTAGCTGGGCGGTGGTGGCACACGCCTCCAGTCACAGCACTTGGGAGGCAGAGGCAGGTGGATCTCTGAGTTTGAGGCCAGCCTGTTCTACAAAGCGAGTTCTAGGACAGCCAGGACTGTTACACAGAAAAACCCTGACTCAAAAAATAATAATTTTATGTGTATGAATGTTTTTCCTTCATGTATGTCTGTGCACCCCTTTCATGCAGTGCTCATAGAGGCCAGAAGAGGGCGTAGGATTCCCCTGGAACTGGAGTTAAAGATGTTTGCACGCCACTACATAATGGGCTTGTTGGGTGTCGTTCCCCATTACCCTTCATTTTATTTACTTATTTTGGAGATTTCTTTTCTTTTTTCTTTTTTTTTTTCAATTTATGTGTGTGCTTGTGGAGGTGCCCGTGGAGGCCAGAGGAGGGTGTCAGATCCCCTGAAGATGGAGTTGTAGGTCTTTTCTTTTCTCTTCTTTTCCTTCGGAGGCAGGACCTTGTGCCTGGAACTCATATGTAGCCCAGATGGCCTTGAACTTACAGTGATCCTCCTGAATGCTGGGATTACAGGTGAGCCACTATACCCAGCTGTTATTTTTTTAAACTTTTGATACTGACTTTAGATGTACTAAACAGTTGTAGGAATAGATTTCCTTCCCTGGGGCTTCATTTACCAAGACCAGGAAATCAAATATTGACACAGCATTATAAACCGTAAGCCTTTTTTAATATGTCACAGTGCCTACACTGTGACAGAGTCTGGTGTGCCACCCCCATCACACTGAGTTGATATTTCTCCTTAGTGTCCCCTCCAGTCTCTGACATAGGTTTCCTGATCTTGTCTAGATTGTACTCATGCATTTTGAGCAAGAACATTGTCCAAGAATGCTGATGTTGCTTTTTAGAGGTTCATAATAAGAAGTGTGTGTGTGTGTGTGTGTGTGTGTGTGTGTGTGTGTGTGTGTGTCCGTGTCCGGGGACAGCTTCAGGGCTGTTCTTTCCACCTCTGCAGGCAGGGTCTTTTTTTTTTTGTTTGTTTCTGCCCATGCTGCATACTCCAGGCTAGCTGTCCTGCAAGCTTCTGGGAGATTCCTCTGTCTCTGTCTCCCACCTTACCGCAGCAATGCTAGGATTACAGATGCATGCCATCACTACAGACGCATGCCATCACACACTCACCGTGCTATCTGGATTTTTCTATGGGGGCTCTGGAATTGAGCTCAGGATGTTAGGCTTGCAGGCTGATGTTTTTACTTGCTGAGTGATCTTGTTTACCCTCCAGTGAGTTTTCATGATTCAGGGTCCCAATGTAGGGACCATCATAGACCTAGGCTCTCCTTTACCACCTAGGGAGGACAGAGGAGCCAGGTCAGCTCATCCCAGGAAAAGCACCTTCTGCTCTGTGGTCATCTCGGGCCGCGGCCCGGGACAGACACTGGTGTCACTCCCCACAGAGACATCAGCCCTTGTTGCAGAATTCAGACTGGCAGGGAGCGGGAAGAGGCCCGTGCCTGTGACGTTTGCTGATACCTTGGTTAAACTGGTGTGTGCTACAGCTCACTTAGAAGTTACTGTCTTCCCCTTTGCCACTACAGGCAGTGCTCTGAGACTGTACAATCCTGTTTCTCCTGGTACCGTCCCCCTCTAATTGGAGCATCCGTCTGTGGCTCTTGTTTGCAGAGTGGTCACTGTGTTTGCCTAATGATTCTGTTTGCCTCTTTCCTGCTGCATTTATTAGTTGAGATTCTGCTGGAAGGAGGAAGTGACCCTTCTCTTGTGCTAGCCTTATTCTCTGGTTAGGATCTCATGGTCATTATTTATGACTCACTCTCCCCATTCCCTCCTGCCTTTTGTGGTATTGTCAGTTGAACCAAGGGCCTCACATATGTGAGACAAATGCCTTCCCGAGGAGGAGCTGCGTCTGTCCCTGCCCACCAATGGCCATTTTAAGAGCTTCCTTGTCATCTCTGCTCTTCGGATGAGCCCCCTTCTCCCCATTCCCACCCCCAGCAATCACCTTTTTAATGTCACAAGACAGTCCTCGTTCATCTTGACACTTTAGCCCTAGAATCAACCACTTCTGCCTGGTAGAGAGACTGAGGTCTACTTGGCAGGCATGCCTTTAATCACTACTGGGCTTACCTTTGTTTCTAGGCCCTTTCAGCAGACAAAGCGGGAAGTGTATAATGATACTAACCCATAGGGATCTGCCTCTGTCTGTTGTATGATTTAGAAAAATCTTGAGCGGGGTCTCATGTGGCCAAGGCTGGCCTTTACTTGCTATATAGTTGAGGATGACCTTGAACTTCTGATCCTGCTGGGAACACAGGCGTCTGGTTTACTCAGCCCTAGGCTTTGACCCAAGGCTTCATGCGCGCTAGGCAAGCACTCTACCAGCTGAGCTACATCCCAACCCCCCTGTTTATATTTTAAATATAAACTGTGTCTGTATTGATAGCTCTTATTTCAGCCTACCACCATAAATTCACTTTATTTTTTAAGTCGTTCCCATTACTTATACCTTCCTTCTTCAACAGTGAAAAACTCAACCCTTGTCAGAATGTTGGGTTGTAGGTTATCTGCTGACTGCGCTCCTCTTCGACACTGACCTAAACACATACTTCTGTGTGGACTGTAGATTTGACTTTGCTGACCTTCTCCATGACAGAATCCAGAGGGTAGAAGCCAGTGTCCCCGGCGAGCACGGACGTTTGTGCCTACAGGGGCGTCAGGATATAGTGAATGCCGCTGACATCGTCCCTTCTGACTGCCCTACTCTGCCCTCACACCACTGCCCCCCCTTTCTGCCACTTACGTCTGTCTGTCTGTCTGTCTGTCTGTCTCTCTCTCTCTCTCTCTCTCTCTCTCTCTCTCTCTCTCTCTCTCTGTCTCTTCCCTCCCTCCCATCTTTCCTTCCCTCCTCTTACAGCTCAAGGACCACTTCTTTAGCGTTTGAGAGAAAAACAGGACAGTTGAGCTACAAAACAGACACTTGCCGCCGGAAGGAGAAGAGGAAGAAACTCAGGTCTTCGGCTATTGCAGTGGTAGAGATTTTCCAGCAGCCGTGGGGAGGGTCTTCAGAAAAAAAACAGCCTGAGTTTTCAGGCCAAGTTTGCTTAGGTTTTGGCTGGTATGCAAAGAAGAGGTAGAAAAGGGAAAAGGAAAAACGATATATATATACTTCTGAGTTGGAACTCAGCAAAGTGGGTAGGTTCAACAGTGAAGATGGTAAGCAACTGTCACATCTGTTGAAATTGTTTTTTTGCATTGATTGCGTGTGCTCATGCGCATACCTGTGCAGAGGTCAGATAACAACTGGCTGGAACCGGTTCTCGCCTTCCCTTCCGGGTTCTGAAGGTGCAACTCAGGTCATCAGGCTTGGGGCCAGTGTTCTTACCTGCTGTACCATCCCCCCAGTCCACACCTGTCTTATGAGATGGGGTTCTCTCTCTATTATTATTATTAAGAGATTTTTCTATTCATTTTACATACCAACCACAGATTCCCCTGTCCTCCCTTCTCTCACCCACCCCCAGCCTTCCTCCCCAACCCACCCCCCATTCCCACCTCCTCCAAGGCAAGGTCTCCCCTGGGGAGTCAGCAGAGCCTGGTAGATTCAGTTGAGGCAGGTCCAGGCCCCTCCTCCCTGTACCAAGGCTGTGCAAAGTGTCCCACCATAGGCACTAGGCTCCAAAAAGCCAGCTCATGCACTAGGGACGGGATCCCACGCCTGGGGGTCCCCTAAACAGTTCAAGCTAAACAACTGTCTCACTTATCCAGAGGGCCCAGTCCAGTACCCTGGGGCCTCCTCAGCTACTGGTCCACAGTTCATGTGCTTCCACTAGTTTGGCTAGTTGTCTCTGAACTTTTTCCCATCATGGCCTCGATGTCCCTTGCTCATAGAATCCCTCCTCTCTCTCATCGATTGGACTCCTGGAGCTCGGCCTGGGACCTGGCCTTGGATCTTTGCATTTGCTTTCATCAGTCACTGGATGAGGGCTCTATGATGACAGTTAGGGTATTCAGCTATCTGATCACCAGAGTAGGTCAGCTCAGGCACCCTCTCGACTATTGCCAGTAGTCTATGGTGGGGTCATCCTTGTGGATTCCTGGAAACTTCTCTATCACCCTGTTTCTCCCTATTCCCATGATGTCTTCATTTATCATGGTATCTCTTTCCTTGCTCTCCCACTCTGTCTCTGTTCCAGCTCGAACCTCCCGTTCCCCTAAGTTCTCACCCCGAGATGGGGGTCTCTCTTTAACCCGGGCTGGTCTCAGGCTCAGAGATCTTCCTGCCTCGGTGTCCCCAGTGCTGGGTTTGTAGGTGCGTGACACTTGCCTAGCTCTGCATCTGTCCTAAGCAACAGTCTTGTTAATTAATGTCGTAGCTTCAGAATTATTTTAACTCAGAACATACTGTGTCCTGATGTCTAAAGGGCGGAATGGACACGTGGGTGAGGACTTGTGGACAACGGCCGTAGTCACGCTCCCCACCCGCTCTGCTCTGGTGGTCCTGTGCTTAGCATTGTCAGTAGGGTGGGCTAATGGACGTTCTAGAATAGGGAGGAGCTCAGAGCCCCGCTGCAGCCTGGGCAGGCCACCTGTGACCAGAACTTGCCGTCACACGTGTGTGGTGTTGTCTGTGAAAACAGACCACAAGCACGGTAGTGTAGTACACAAAACAACCCGTTTTGTGATTATCCATCTCTGCTGGCCAGGCTAGGCAACTGATCGACTCGCTCCTTTGCTGAGGGTCCTACAAAGCTAAAATCGAGGAGCTGACCGTTGTTCTTTTCTGGAAGGGTGGCTGGCAAGGTTGGGAAGAAGTCAGCTCCTTGTAGATGGAGGATGGATTCCTCCCCTCCTCTGGCTGCTAGGCAGGGACCACTTTCAGTTCCTAGAAACTCCCTCCCTCCCTCCATTTTCTTCTCTCTTGGTTTTTGTTTTTGTTTTTAGACAGGTTCTCACATGTCATAGGCTGGCCTCAAACCTTGAGATTTTGATCCTCCTGCCTCCACCTCCATTGTTGTTGGGATTGAAGCCACTTTTTTGTTTGTTTGTTTGTTTGTTTGTTTGTTTTAATCTTAGGCAAGCACTCCGCTGATGAAGGTACATGCCCAGGTCTTTCTCTCCCTTTTTACTTTTGGGGCAGGGTCTCCTGTAGCCCAGACCGGCTTTGAACTCATTATGTGCCTGAGGATGAACTTGAACTCCTGATTCTCCTAACTTCACTTCCTGTGTGCGGATGAGTACGTCCACCACTCTTGCTTCCTATGTGTCAACCACCAGCTGCAGCCCAAGCACAGGAGTGCCGTGTCATTTACAGGTTCTGCCCACAAATAAAGCCAGGGTCACAGGAGTCATCCTAGAACACTACTAAAGTGATCCAGCTTTGATTCCAGCACCAAAGTATTTACCTAGTTTTAGTTTTTCTGACAAGTTGCCACAGATTTGGTAGTTTCAAACAACAGCAGTGTTATTCTCTCAAAATTCCAGGGGCCAGAAGTCTGAAATCAAGTGTGGGTGAGACTCTACACCAACAGTTCGTGGAAGAATCCTTCTTTCCTTTTCTAGCTTTGGCAGGGTCAGGACTGGGAGGCTGGGGGTAGGTGGTGATATCGGGGTGGGGTTGGGGGCCTTTGGTACTTCCAGGCTTGTGGCTGTATTACCCCAGTCTCTGTTTCGGCCCTCATACAACCTCTCCAAATTCTGCACGTGTTTGTCTGCCCCCATCTCCTTTCTCTGACAAAGACAAGAGTCACTGGATTTAGGACCTATCCAGATACCACACTGGTTCCCTCTTGAGATCTTCACCTGACTTCAGCAACACAGGCCCCATTTCCTACTCAGATCCCATTCTGAGGTTTCAGATAGCGGTGATTTGGGGGTACCATTCCGCTTAGAATGCAAGGAGACAGCCTTTGTAAAATCTGGCTCATGGAACTATGAAAAAGAGGAGGGCGGAGGATACTTCTGTTCAGCCCTGAGGCAGAGTGCCAGCCTGGATGCTCTGGCTCAGAGCCCAGCCCTAGGCCCCCGGGCTCCCTGGTGCTGCAGCAGAGAGTCCCTCGGGTCTGAAGGCATGGCATTCTGGACCAGATGCTCTGCAGTACCAATGGCTACAAAGGACACCGAGTGTGAGTGTCCCTGTAGGAAGTGCAGGGCTGGGCTGAGGGGCCACTCGAGTGCTCTGGCTCTGAGCTGTACCTCCAGGCCTTCTTCGTTTCTCTCGCCCACTTCATCCTGTCTCTAATTAACATTTATGGGGGGGTTTCTGGATAGCAGGTATTATATTTAATATTCCCTACCTCAGTTTTCCCAGCTATCCTGAGGGAGGGCCTGTTACAACCTTTGCTTTTCTCTACAAGGTAACTAAGTCCTGTTGGCTTGAGTCTTGACTTAGATCTTTGAAGCTGATAATGTAGAGTTAGGATTCAGGGAGAGGTCTGTGTGGCTCAGAGCACTCTTAAGTCTTCTTTTTATCTAGCATTATTTTATATATGTATGCACGAGGAGGGGGTCACATTTGCCATGGCACATATGTGGAGATCAGAGACCATTTACCATTTGCCCGTTTGTGTGGGCAACAGGGATTGAACCCCGGTCGCCAGCTTTGTATCCCAGCACTGTTACCCACTGAGCCATCTTGCTGGGCCTCCTAACTCGTAACCTTTGTATATATGTTATTACAGGTATGGCCTTTATTTTAACATCCTTGCTGCTGTTGTCTTAGATTGCTGTCTTTGGTGGGTTGTGATTGGTCTGTTTGGGGTGGAACTGGGAGGTGAGGTGGGTTCAGTCTAGGGACTTAATAAGCAAGCAAGAGTCTATCTCATATCTCAAAATAAAACTTAAGCCGGGCGTGTTGGTGGCGCACGCCTTTAATCCCAGCACTCGGGAGGCAGAGCCAGGCGGATTTCTGTGAGTTCGAGGCCAGCCTGGGCTACCAAGTGAGCTCCAGGAGAGGCACAAAACTACACAGAGAAACCCTGTCTCGAAAAACCAAAAAAAAAAATAAATAAATAAATAAATAATAAAACTTAAAAAAAAAAAAGACTGTGGCGGTGCATGCCTTTAATCCCATAGGCAGGTGGATCTCCGTTGAGTTTGAGGCCAATTGGCTTACATAGAGAGTTCCAGGACGGCCAGAGATACATAGAGTCCTTGTCTCAAGAAAAGGCTTAGTGGGTAAATTGCACCTGACATCAAGCCTGATGATTTAAGTTTGGTCCCAGAGACCCTGATTCTCGGATGTTGAACCCCACATTGAACTTCAGAGAGGAGGTAAATTGTGCTTTGGGAATATTGGGGTAACTAGCTATTTATTAAGGAAAAAAAATAGATTCTCTTAAGGCCAAACTAAATTCTGGGTGAATTCGAGATTGAAGTTTTTAAATGCAAGGAATTCATTTTGGCTGTAATAACAGTAGGAAACTGTTGTTGTTTGTTTGTTTGTTTCTTTTCTTGAGTCAGTCTCTCTGTAGCCCTGGTTGGCCGGAAACTTGCTGTGCAGACTAGGGTAGCCTTGACTTGGTGATGATCTCCCCGGTTTCCGCTCCCAAGTGCTGAGGCCACAGGTGTGTCCCACCATGCCTGGCCGGGGGAAAGTTTCTCTAATCGTGCTAGTGAAAGCAGACACTTGAAGAGAAATTGTGTTTTGACCTCTGATAACTGTGTCTGTCACCAGGAGCTGGAGAGATGGCTCAGTGGTTAAAAAGCACTGGCTGCTCTTGCAGAGGGACCTGGGTTTGATTGCCAGCACCCCCATGGTAGCTCAGAACTGCTTGCAACCTCAGTTCCAGCGGATACAGTACCCCCCATGGGCTGCTGCGTGCACATGGTGCGCATGAACACATACAAGCACACACACACAGACGCATATACATGAAAATAAATACATAAAGACGATAGAATATTATGTTGCCAATTCCAGTTGAGCAAAATTAAAAAGGAAATAGGAAAACATTTGAACATGTGACAAAGTTTAATATACAATGAAATCTTTTTTTCTTTTTTTTCTTTTCTGGAATAAGGGGCACAGATTTTTTAAACACCAAGGTGGTGTGTGTGTGTGTGTGTGTGTGTGTGATATGTGCTTGTAGAAGCCAGCACAGAGAGCCAGATCCCATTCAACTGGAGTTACAGATAGTTATGAGCTGCTCAACATGGGTGCTGGGACTCACAGTCCTCTGGGAAAGCAGGAAAAAAAGCTAACCTGAACTGTTCTCCGGCCTCAGCAATGGGCAAACAAAAACATAACTGTTTGCGAACCTAAGAGTGTTTGGTCATACGGAGAGTCAAAAAAAATAAAATAAAACGCAAGGCCAGTGAATGGGTAGAGACGCTTGTCTCCAGATGTGGTAACTAACCCACGCTAGATCCCTGGAAGGCACAGGGTGGAAGGAGAGGATAGACTCCCATGTGCAGTATGGCACTGAAGTCCACACACAGTTAGACATAAAAATAAAGAAACGTGCTAAGATGCAGAAGGATGCACATACGGCTCCGTGATAGTGTGGTTGCCTAGCATTTGTG
>CABHPQ010146992.1:0-46536 GCA_902168405.1 Peromyscus aztecus
GTCAATAAATAAAACACTGATTGGCCAGTGGCCAGGCAGGAAGTGTAGGCGGGACTAACAGAGAGGAGAAAGGAGAGAACAGGAAGGCGGAAGGAGACACTGACAGCTGCCGCCATGACAAGCAGCATGTGAAGATGCCGGTAAGCCATGAGCCACGTGGCAAGGTATAGATTTATAGAAACGGATTAATATAAGATATAAGAACAGTTAGCAAGAAGCCTGAGCCATTAGGCCAAACAGTTTAAACAATATAAGTCTCTGTGTTTACTTGGTTGGGTCTGAGCGGCTATGGGACTGGCAGGTGAGAGAGATTTGTCCTGACTCTGGGCCAGGCAGGAAAACTCTAGCTACAGTTCAGCATTGCTCCTCTGTACTTCTGAAATAGCTAAAAATATCCAGGACAAAAGCAAACAGCCATAGCAGACTTTCATGGAAGGTATGGGGACAGAGTAAAAAAAAAAAAGTTAACTCTTAACCATACAATAAATGGTTAAAGATGACTCCAGAGCTAGAAGAGAGTTAGATGTAAATCAGGAGGAGCAAGAAATGTTCACAAGAGAAACCAGAAAGCTTCAGCTGTGGATGGCTCTTTGAATCAATGGCAAGACTTTCCTGTTTTTCTAAAATTTAAAGTAATGTTAGGGGAGGTAGCTCAGACCTACAGCCTCAACACTCAAGAGGCTGAGGACTACCTATACTACATAGGTAGTAGTATAGTACCATTGAGGATAACCTATACTACATAGAGTGTGCCAAGCTAGCTGCTGTTGTAATTTAAGACCGCTTAAAAATACTCAGAAAAAATATTTATGAAGTAGAGTACGGGTTGGTTCAAGAGGAACACAAGGAAAGAAAAGGTCCTTGACAGTTATTATTCTTCAAAAGTGAAAACTGTCCTCCTTGAAGTTCATCATATTTCCCTGATTTCCCCTAACATTATCCTGTGAGTCTCGATCTGACGTTCTCTTTACATCTATATCTTTTTGAGATGGGATCAAAGATAAACATCATGTACCTCACAGTAACCCCATGTGAAATCCCATGTGTAAGGCATACTATGTAGAACTGGCATATTCCCAGAAGGAAGAGAGAGTGCTCACAGAAGGCAGCAACTGCATTACATAGAATGGACATGTCTGTGAACAAGGCAAGACATCTGCATAAAGGACTGGAAAGGGGGTTCAGATTGTTTTCTGTTGACTGTTTCCGTGACTGGCCATCCTCTGGAGCAGTCTTCACTGACTCCCACAAGTTATATTTGATACAGGCATCTGCCTTATTCATCCACAAAGAAGATACAATCTGTGGTCCTCTTCATTGTATTAAAACACCTTGGTGTAAAAGGACATAGTGCTTATCATCCCAGCACTTGGGAGGCTGAGGCAGAAGAACTGCTGCAAGCTAAAGGCTAAATAATACTGTGTAGTGTGTACAAAACAGTCAAGGCAAAGAGAAAAATAGACTTGTTTGAAAAATCAAATCACAAAAAGAGCATTATAAAATCAATAGCACAAGAGAAATAATATCAGAAATTTAAAAACAACCTCCATCGATCGCCTTCATTGAACTCCGTTAGTTTTTGTTTACTTCCTAAGTGGAAAAGACAGGAAGTGAAACCCCTTGATGTGTTCCTCTGCAGATAACAGATACTGATAGCAACACAAAGCCTAGCAGCAAGGCCATAGCCTTATCTCTGCAGGATGAATTATTCACTATCGCAGCCTTCTTCAACACTGGGATATGGAAAGAAGGTGAACTTTACAGTCCGTGCAGCACTTCTGGGGTCAGGCAAGCACTTATCTTCAGAGCAACAGAGGAACGTTAATTTTACAAGGTCCTCTGCTTGAATCTCCTTCAATGGAAAGCCAACCAGGACCTTATCAGCCAAAGAGATCGGCCTTGGAACTGCGAGAGAATGGGCTTGTCTTGAAAAGAATGATCTCAGGCTGGGAAAGGCATACATTTTACTGCAGTGTGTTTGCAGTTTCACATATGAAGCTGCCTGAAACCTGTGTGTTAACATTTTTTTCTTCTCTTTTTTCTTTATTTCACTAAAAATAAAATGGTGTGTGCATGTATCTGTGGTACATATATATGTATATGTGTTTTGATACACGTGCATATACATGTGTGAAAGATGCATGTATCCATGCATCCATGTGCCTGTGGAGGCTTGTGGATGGGTTAGGTTAGGTATCTTCCCCTGTTGCTCTCCACATTTCTACTTGAGACAGGCTCTCTCATTTTAACAGAGAGCTCACAAATTTGGAAAGTCTGGCTATCCAGCTTGCTCTGGGGATCCTGTCTCTGTCTTACAAATGCTGGGATTACAGGTGGACCACAACACACACTTGCCACTTAAACAGATGCTGTGGATCTGAACCTGGAGGCTTAAGCACATATGGCAAGTGCTTTACCCACTGAGAAATTTCTCCTTAGTTCTCTCAAACATTGTCTTGTGAGTCCCAACTTTGCATTCTTTTAACAACGATAGCATTTTGTAAGAGTAACTCACCATGTACCTCACCAGAATCCCATGGTGGAATTTGCAGATCCTATATGTACCCTGTTTTCCTTCTTCCCGCATGTCACTTCTACCGAGCAAGCTTTATATATGGACCCTTGGCTCTATGAGTTGGAAAGTCTTTCACAACTTAGCAGTCCATTCCTTTTATTTCAATAAAATGCAGTTTCCTATTTTGCTTTCCATTTCTATGGTAAACAATATGACCAAAAGTAGCTTTGGGAGGAAAGGGTTTATTTGGCTTACAAGTTACCATGGTAAACTTCTGCTTACTGGCTTGTCTTGGGCTCATGTTCAGATAGTTCCAAGATATAACCAAGGCCCACCTTCCTAGGGATAGTACCACCCACTGTGGGTTAGGCATCATTCCTCATTTAGCAATTAAGAACATGCCTCACAGATATGTCCACAATCCAATCTGGTGGACGAAATACCTCAGTTGAGATTCTCTCTTCCCAGGTATATCAACTTGATCAAGATTAGCCATCACTGAAGAAGAAATTGTTGAAGTATAAATTTTTGAAATTACATTTAATGCCTAATTGCAATACGGGTTTCTTCTTTCTCACATACATTTTGGGTTATAGTTGAAAAGAAAGTTAACTGAATGAGATTTACATAGCACAAGTTTATTCCTTCCCTTCTGTGCGTTTATGTAAACAAGGTTGGTGATTTAGCCTTAAAACTTCTGCCATGTTATGAAAAAAATATTATTGATAATTAGATAAGTGAGCTGAAATATTCATAGGTGAGAGAACCTTGATTTAATTGAGAAATTAGCTCTGTTTCTGACTTCTTGTACGTGAAATAATTCATCAAATGCAATAATGCTTATGTCACTTGGCCAAATAAATGTAATGATGATTCAGGGGAAATGTCTTTCATCACTTAAAATACATGGTCACATGAAATTATTTGTAAAATACATTAAAATATCACTTTTTGTTATTGGAATAGTATGATAATTTCATCAACAGAAGATTTTCAAAATCAGGAGATACCAAATTTAAAGAAATTATCTGGTAGACACCAGAGACAAATGTCAAAGAAAAGATTATTATTAACTCTGCAAATGGAATCTCCAAACACTGAGAGACCTGGTCCAGAGATGAGAACCAAGATTACAATCTAGAACAGCTTCACAGATCTAGGAAATTGCAGGTTAATATTAATAAAATGACTCAGAATAGGAGTATGCTGTGGGCTAGGAGCAGCATGTTATTACTTCAAGTTGTAACATAGTAAAATTTCTGGGGTCATTTATCCTTCTTTCTTCCATTGAGATACACTTAAGTTCTGTAGAAATTTCAGGCTTCTTCAGAATCCTACACCAGGCAAGTTGATGTTTAATTCAAATGCAGTGATTTTTGAAGCCTTGGTAAAATGCCAAATAAGTTGAGTCTTGAATTTCTCACATTCTTCTGAACTTGGAAATAATCGTCAAAGTTTAGCTAAAATAGCTAAATGTTTCGGGGGAAAGGAAATTAATTTTGATAGTGATGAGAATGCAGCCATCATCTTCAATTCCACTCATCATCCAAAATCTCTTCAGACCTGGGTCTGTCTTGTTCAGGAAAAGAAAAGAGCTAAGTGGTAAGAATGGGCTTGCTCTTGCCCTTGAGGAATTTCAGTATCTGAGAGTCATCACAAAGAGGCCAATGTGTTTGAAAATGCAGTCTAGGATTTCTTCCTCTAAAGGGACTCCATGGCCACTGGAGACATGGAGCTGTTAATCAATTAACATAGCAAAACAAAGGTTAAAGCTTAACTAGGTGTTGTGGCATCTGCCTAGAATCCAGCACTTTTGTGTTTGGAGAAATTTATTCAGATAAAATTTAAATGTTAGTTAAAATCAGAGGGAAGGAATGGAAATGTACTAATAAAGAAAGTGCTTATTGTAAAGCATTAAGGGCCTGTGTTCCAAATCCCCAGCACCAAAGTAAAAAAGGCAGAGGTGGTAATATTCATTTATAACCTTGGTGTTGTTGGGAGGGAGAAGACAGGCAGAGATCCCTGGCTCATACAAGAAAGTATAGCTTATCAGTGAGCTGTGTGATCAGAGAAAGACTGCCTCAAAATATAAAGAAGATGAAATTGAGGATTTAGGGAGACAACAAACGATAACCATTGGCCTCTGCATGCATATTCATTGGCACATGCATGTTCACTCACACATCATATAAATGTGGCACATACTAATATAATCTATATACTTAGAATTTAGATAGATGATGATGATGATGATAGATAGATAGATAGATAGATAGATGATAGATAGATAGAAAGATAGATAGATAAATAGATTATAGACAGATAGATAGAATGTTGCATGCTGATATTTTAGTACATGCTTAAGACTGTTGACAGTACCTTGAACAAACAACCAGATGAGGGATTCCTTTGAGAATTCAGCAATTTTGACCCCCTTGGTAGTCAATTACACGGAGAAGGATGAGTCTAGCTCTTCCATTTTAAACAGAGGAAAGAAAAAAATTCTGGGTAACTGAATGCAGTGTAATTGCATGGAAAGAACATGTTCATTGAGAAAGTAGACAGAGAACAAGAACAGAATTCTGAGAACACACTCATAGTGCAGTCACTGTTTCTGCACATGGAAAGACCTGTGACTGCTCATCTTTGAACCTCTGAGAACAAGACCTGGCTTCATCATCTCAGGAGTACCTCCAACTGCCCTGAGATAGTTTAAATTCCATTAAAAAAAAAGTATGTACTTGGGTGTAGTTGGAGTTTTCTCCAGTCCTTCCTGGGCCTGCAGCCACTCAGACCAAGTAAACACACAGAGATTTGTATTACTTATAAACTATATGGCTCTGGTAGGCTTCTTGCTATCTAGTTCTTATTTCTTAAATTAACCAATTTCTATTAATCTGTAAGTTGCCACATGACTTGTAGCTTATTGGTACTTGTTTCTCATGGTGGCAGCGACTAGCAGCATCTCCTGACTCAGCCTTCCACTTCCCAGAATTCTCCTCCCTTGTCTCACCTATACTATACTTCCTGCCTGGCTACTTGCCAATCAGCATTTTATTTATCAATTAATCAGAGCAACACATTCACAGCATACAGAAAGACATCCCCAGCACTTGGGTGTTGACTGGAGCACTGGAGGGTGACCTTAAAAATAACCATTCCAATTGCTTACTGAATTCATAGACTCCAAGAATGAAAGACAGTAGAAGTCCTTTAATTCAATTCTCCTACATACCACTGGACAATAATTTTATTATATTTGCATTTTAACAGACCACAAAACAGGAACAAACAGTTCATAGAAAATCTGAGACTCAGTCCATTCCATGACTAGTGACATGTCTTCTAAAAGGTAAGTTAATCTCATTCCATTAAAATTAAGGAGAAATGTTCTATTCTATCAATGTGGGTAGATTATTATAAGATTAATGTATCGTTAAAATATTCACTCAATATTTTCACAGTTGAATATGGTCCAAAAATAAGGGTAATTCTGTAGTATCACCAATATTACTGCCTAAATATGAGCTAAACAAGAATAACAATAGACACTTTAAAGTGGATGAGGCCTCAACCCTACACGAGGAACTACAGGCAACAAAGGAATGCTGAGAGTAGGAGAAATTGTCCTCCCACCGAAAGAACACATCAATTCATTATCCAATACCAAATAGTCAGTCCTGAAAACAAATATACAAGTAACACACATATTAACAAGTTTTTATTTAGGAATATATATATATATATATATATATATATGTACCTATATGTATATATATGTAACAACAATTAAAGAAAAAGGAGACCATGTATTTGAAAGAGCACAAGGAGAGGAATATGGAAGGGTTTGGAGGGGGAAAAAGGAAAATGGAAATGATATAGTTATATTACAATCTCAAAAACAAGACAATTCAACAAAGATTGAATTTCACCATGTTTACATGTTGAATGAATGAACATGCACGTGCTTGTGAATATTCATGTAGAGGTCAACGGTCATTGTTTAGTGTCTCACTAAATCCTCAGCTTTATCATCCTTTTTCATATGCCAATGGAAAACACAGTAGATAATATAACCGTTAAATCTAAGTACCTAATTCATATTAACAGATTTCAATTATCATAATATTGGCTTTATAAACCATAACAGTATATAAGGCAAGGCCTCCCATGGGGAGTCTTAGACTACTAGCAATAGTGGAGAGGGTTCCTGAGCTGGCTTACTCCAGTAATCAGATTGGTGAATACCCTAACTATCATCATATAGCCTTCATCCAGTAACTGACAGAAGCAAATGCAGAGATCCAGAGCCAAGCACTAGGTCTGAGTCTAGTCGAAGGGGGATTCTATGAGCAAGGGGCATCAAGATCATGATGGGGAAACTTACAGGGATAACCGAAAGAAGCTAGTGGGAACTCATGAACTTTAGACCAACAGCTATGGAGCCCCCAAGGGACTGGACTAGGCCCTCTGCATAAGTGAGATAGTTGTGTAGCTTGATCTGTTTAAAGGGCTCCCTGGCATTAGGATCAGGATCTATCCCTGGTGTATGAGCTGACTTTTTGGAGCCCAACTACTTATGGTAGGATACCTTGCACAGCCTTGATGCAGAGGGAGGGGCTTGGACCTGCCTCAACTGAATGTACCAGGAAATAACATTTTAAAAAATGTATAAATTGTGACAACATTACCTTCATTTAATTTTTCTTCATTGGGGAATTAACATTGACAAATTCATTTACTCAATAATCTGGTGAGGAGGTGGCTATTAATACCACCATTTGATTAAAAAAATGGAACAAGAAGCAATTATTGGGTGAAGTCATTACAGTTAGTAAATTGAGAAACTAGAAAATATATGCAGGCAGTGAGGTCAAATCATTTCATAATCACAATACTGCAAATAAAGTGTAGTGAACATTGTAAATGACTTTTATAACCTAATAAGCATTAAATTTTATGTTTAGTGCGTGTGTGTGTGTGTGTGTGTGTGTGTGTGTGTGTGTGTGTCATTTGTTCTTAGTGATGTTTTTTTTTTTTGCATGCAGTGGGAATTACTAATAAGGCAAGGTGTCTTACTTAGGGTTTCTATTTCAGTGAAGAGACAACATACCATGGCAACTCTTATAAAGGAAAACATTTAATTGGAACTGGCTTACAGTTTCAGAGGTTTTGTCCATTATCTTCATGGTGGAAAGCAAGGCAGCATGGAGGTAGACATGGTGCTGGAGAGGTAGCTGAGAGTTCTACATTTTGATCTGCAGGCAACAGAAAATAAACTATCATACTGGGCATGGCCTGAGCCTATATGAGACCTCAAAGCTGACTTCCACAGTGACATACTTCCTCCAACAAGGCCACACCTACTCCAAAAAGGCCACACCTCCTAATAGTGCCACTCTTTATGGGCCAGGCATTCAAACACATGAGTCTATGGGGGACATATCTGTTCAAACACAAGGCACCCTCTTCATTGTTTCCCAACAGTGAGTCTTGGGGTTGGTGTTTCAGGCTCCAATTATGGTGGGTATAGAAGAGTGGGCATACCCGATTACCTGGAAACATTTTTTTTTCTCCTCCTTGAGTGTAGCCTCCAAAGAACTGGATAAATTTGTTTTCTATGATTACAAACATTCCACAACTTTTAATATTGTCAGGTTTCTTCCCCAAGGAAACAATCTCTAACTGTATGAAACTTGCTGCTGTGAGTTATTTGAACTGAATAGGCTTCTTGAGCTTTTGTGTTCAGTTTGGAGATCATGGGACTGGGCCAGCACTGTGGCCGAGGGCCTGGGCCAGCTCCAAGCTGCTGTTCATCACCCTGCTGGCCATATTTGTCAATGACAGGTTCCCTTTTCTGTCACAGCTGCACTACTTCGCTTGTCACTGCTGAAGCATCTCCAGTTCTGTCTCGCTCCACTGCTCAGTTCCGCCATCCTTCCCACCTCTCTATCGCAACTTTATTCCTCTCAGAGGCATTGCAACTTCAGTGCGACACACAGTATATTTTTTGTCTACACAGCTTTATATACAAATACTTATTGCAATGGAATCAGTGGTCTGGTTCAAGGTCTCAGGTTTCTGAAGCACCGTAAACGCTGGACTATTTCTGAGACTTGGATCCCATCTCCTGTTGTTGCCCTGTGTCCCGGTGATCTTTTAGTTGGGCAGGGCATCCAGGGGCAGGACCCACTAGAGCTCCAGGTCATTGCACATCTCTCTGCCCTTAGCAAAAATCATCCTGCTGCCTCACTCAGTATTATATGCATGCCTGTGGTCTGCGGGCAGTTCTGTGGCAGTGATGGCTCAATGCCGTAGGCTGGATCCTTTGGCCCACATGGAGGGGACCAAGGGCCCGCCGATGAGCACCCACTGTGGTCCTGACAGTGCAGCTGCCACCATATTGAATTGATCTTCAAATATTTTTTAAAAGATTCTGATAACAGAAATTATTGATGTGCTGGGGGCACATTTACCAGAAGGGACAGCCATTCTCCCTGATTCTCTTCTTTGAGTTTCTCAAAGTAGAGCAGTGCTCCTGCTGGGGCTTAGGTTCTGGCAACATCCATGGCTCCTCCATGGCAGAGTGCTGGGTGAAGACATTGAAGCCTGTTTCTGTGGTACGTCCTGCTGGATTCTGCCTGAGGCCCGAGGAACTGGCTGCACAGTTGCCCCTGATCAAAAGGCAGCTGCAGCTGTAGGAGCCCCAAGCCTCCCCAAAAGGGCCCACTTGTTGCCCCCATCTGCTGCTCAGGTACTCCAGAGCCCCATTGATACCCTGCTCAAATTCCTCCTCAACTCCAGCCTGGACCTCTTGGGGCCACTCTGACCTCTCGGCCCAAGTCCAGGCCCTGGGCAGATTATGTCCTTTTATGTACTGAACTATGTCACTGAATATGTTTTATTTTCAAGCGAAAAGGAAGAGAATGTCTAACTCAATGATCTAGAGAGTTCTTTCTCTAAATGACACTATCAGAAAATTATAAAATGTCTTTATATATATATATATATATATATATATATATATAAATACAAATAAAGAAATCCAATGAGTTTCATAAATACCTTAGAGGAAATATGAATATTATATGATTGGGCTAGATAAGCCCACGATTTCAGAAAAGTTGTTTCTCTGTAATTACTATATAAATTCAATGCAATAAACAACCACAATATAAAATTTTAGTATTTTGTGGTAAAAAGAATATTTTTAAGAAATCAAGATTTAGTAAAATGCCATCTGAAATGAAATTGTTGTAACTAAAAGATAACTAGGCTTGTTAAAAGGCTGCAATAATTACTTAGGATGGCCTCATATTAGCTGAAAGTCAGAGATTAAGCCAATTGAGCAAGATAGAGTTTAGGTTTATATTCACACCTGATTTATGAAGAGGTGATACTATAGGACATGAAGTAACAGACACACTTTTAATATGTGGACAAATGATTAATGGAGTACATTAAAATTTAGAACTGCTCTTTATTAAGTGACAGCTTCAATAAAGTAAAAATACAAGCTGCATTTGGGAAAACATTTACCTACCACATATATTTTCAAGAAAGTATTTGTATCTAAACTGCGTGAGTTATTTACATGAAATTATTTATATGTAAATTTAATAGGAGAAAGTAAATTCTCATTTTGTGGATGGAAAGGTGTTTAACTCACTCAAAACATGAGTAAATGACATTACAAAACTACTGAAAGATGAGTAACTCCTGAATGGCCAATAAATATCTTGTTGGATGTTTTCACTATAGTTTAAAGTAAAGGAAAAAATTAAAACACGATATGCCTTTCCAAAGTCTTCACAACATCAGAATTTAATGGCTTGTATGATGGGGGGGACACAGAACAACTAGTGTTTTTTCTGTAGAAGGTAAGTTTGCACAGCCTTTCAAAGTCTATCCCCAGTTACTTTGCCAATGCATGCATACAGCAGTTACTCAGAATTTTCTAACTTAGTATTCACGGTAACTTTGTTGAAGCTCCTATCCCCTCTCTTCCTCTCTCATTTATTCTATATCCCTCTCTCTCTTCCTACTTGCTCCCTCCTACAATCCTCCTCCCCTGTCCCTTTTTATCAGTACATATATCCAATCTATACTGCTATCATTTTATGTTATGGAGAAATACAACTTCCTATATTAATGTCAAATATTGGCAGTGATACTCTAAGCCTTGAATTGTTTACTGATGAAAAATCTAATATTTCATCAGTAGAAATAATGTTCACTACTTTGGAGAAATAAGACCCTTTAGGAGTGCCAACTTCAAAAATAACTGATCCTCAAAATAAAAAAAAAAATGAAATAAAGGAAACCCTGGAAAAGCATCTTCAAACAGGATTTCCAAGAGCTCTAGAAATTAGTGGAAACTCTGCAAAAACTTCATATAACTTACTATGAGAACTGTGGATCCTGGTAAGAAGTTCACTCCATGGTGTTTAAATTTGCCTCATTCATAGCTCTTGCCCATTCACAGAGCTATTTGGTAGTTTTGAAGTACAAAGTTCTTACAGTTCCAAGGCAGAAGTCAGCTTAAGCTCAAATAGCCACTTAATATGATGTAGAGCCCCACAAAAGCCCAGTTCTCAAAAGTTGCCAGTTTTATATGTTCCATATTGCTTTGATGAGAAAATTCACTCACCAGATGTGTCTCTCCTTCAAGACTGGCTGCAGCTAGTGGAAACCCCTTTCCTAAGGGATGTGAGACAAAAATAATTAGAAGAAAAAAATTGACAAAACAGTTATCTAAGTGGTATATTAGCTTTAGAAAACACAAGAGTTCAAAGAGAAACCTGAAAAATGAGACGAGCAGAGGAGCCTTTTAACGAACTGAACTATCACTCAAGTTTTAGACAACCATGCATGCGCGTGGCTCTATGTGATTATCTTGCTCAGGCCTGAGCTCACGCACCTTAAGAAATTCTGAGTTTTAATGTCTCAATGACCCTGAGCCTGTACTCAAGGAGGAAATAATGCTAAGCCAGTTTTAAACTGTCCACAAACCCCTTAACAAAGACTGAGAAAATTATTGGATGCAGCAATTTATGCTCAAAAAGTAAATGATCTTTAAATAAGTTGATGGACTTCAGTGGAACTTCCTAGGAAACAGCACATGCTTTAAAGAATTCATCACAATGGTCCCAGAGGTGACAATCAGTAATAACATTCTTTGTCTTCATAAGGAATATCATCAGTCCCTGAAAGGAAAGAGAATGTGTTTCTAGAGAGGCCATATTTTATTGTATTGGTTTATTACATTGTATTACACATTTGATCTTCAATAGAAAGTTTTGAAACACACAAGAAAATACTACCTATACGTAGAAAAATAAACACAGGTAACAAAAACTGTCCCTGAGGGGGGCTAGATGTTGGAATTTCTAGGCAAACATTTTAAATCTCTTATTTTAAACATTGTTCAAGACTTATTACAAACTCTGTGTTAAGAATTAGGGAAAACATTTTAAAAGCATTAAAGAGTAATATAAGAAGGATACAGAAAAATTAACAGAACATTGAGTTTTAGAAAATATTAAAGGACATAAAATATAAATTCTTGTAGTGAATACTAGAATAACTGAAATGAATGTCTCAGCAGAAGACTGACTATCAGATTTTATGTGACATAGGAATCTGTGAGCATGAAGAGAAATCAATTGAAATGATTCAGCATGAGAAACACAAAGAGACAAAAGAATAATTAACAGAGTTCTGAATTCACGGTTCCTGAGAAATGATGACATATATCAACATAATACATCACAGGAGTCCTAAAATGAGAGAGGAGGAAGAGGGAGACTATAGACAGATACATTTTAAATGAAATGTTTACAGAAATATGTTTACATATACATTCAAGAAACTCAGACATTTACAGGAAGGAGAAAATCACAGATGTTCACAATTATATATGCATAATAAATAAACCAAAGAGAGAATCTTGAAAGGATTGATACAGGGATGGCCCAGGAGTTATGAGATAACCTTGGTGAAAATAATTATGATTAGCAGAGTATAAGCATTAGAGGCCTCTCGTCTAATAGACAAGTTCACAACTCTCCATTGAGGGTTTAGCTTTATAATACCTGAAAAAGATGTTTATATTTATATTTTTACAGTGTTTTTTGTCTGTTTTCAAATGATTCTTTGTTTTTGTTATTCTCAATCACACCATTTCTAAACTGGCACTCATAAAAATAAGATTTTAAAAAAATATATAATCACTTAATTTTGGGAAAAGAAAGCAAGCATGATTATAAATTTAAAAGGTATTTAGAGATGATACAACTTTAAAAAAAAGCATAAAAGAGACATATGTCCATTTTGGTAAAACTGATTTTTCATTGAAAATCTTGTTACTATATTTTGTCAGAAAGAAAAAAGAAGGCTTATGAATAAGTAAACAAGTTCTCTGAAAGGAATATAATTTTTTTTTTGTTTTGTTTTTCGAGACAGGGTTTCCCTGTGTAGCTTTGCGCCTTTCCTGGAGCTCACTTGGTAGCCCAGGCTGGCCTTGAACTCACAGAGATCCACCTGGCTCTGCCTCCCGAGTGCTGGGATTAAAGGTGTGCGCCACCACCACCCGGCAGGAATATAATTTTTAAGTAACCACTTTAGAGAAGAGTCAGTTATAAGGAAATTCAAACTTCTTATAATAGTTTTGTTAGGAACCACAATTAATCCATGGAAGGGAAGGAAGAGCACAGTTGAGAAAAAATGGCTGAGATGGTATGACAAGGAGAAGGAAGGATGAAAGAGATGTGATCACTGTCTATATGAAATTATCAACAAGTACATTTTTCAAAGAAAAAGAACTGTGCCTTACATATTACAGAGTTTGCTATGCTGAGTTGCAATTCACTCCCAAGATTCTGGGGCATTAGACTTGGCCTCTCAAGCCCTTTAAATGATGTATTGGAGATAGAGGTTCAATAGTGACCTACTACATCTAAGAGAGTCATTTGGTCTAGAGTGAGTAGCTTCTTCTTTAAGTAGAACATTTGTGTAGAACAGAGAAAACTCACCATTGCTGTTACATGTTTGAAACACCAATTCCCTATCAAATCAGCTACATCAGGAATACAGGAGGTTTGTTAAATTGTGAAATAAATTCTTAACATTTGGTAAACTTTTCAGAATTCTGCCTGAGTCTCATGTTATCTGTGGAACTTATAATGGAGTAAAATATACACAGAGATGATTTTGATTGAAAGAAGAGCAAGTATTCACAATGAAATGCAGAGGTAAATAGGAGGTAGGACACCCACATGATATTACATACTGAGATATATTCCAGATGTTGGACAAAAACTGCCTGTAAGAAGGTCCTTTCAATGTCTTTCCCACCTTTTTTATTACTCATGAGTAAAGCTCCTCAGAACTCACTCCTGTTTCACTTGATCTGTGGCAGGAAGTACTTCTCTTAATGCTCTGATCAATTACCTGGAATGAAAGAAGAAAGGGATGGATGAATGAATAGATGTTCATACAGCATGTTAAATCAACTTCACAAATGCAATTTCACAAGGAGTTTAAAGTTATTGGAGCCAATTGTATCAAGTTATCCAGTTATGATATAGTTTCATAGATGATACAATTAATCAGGTCTGTCAACCTGACAGACAAAATGACAGCTATCTTGGTGTTTAAACGCTGAGAGTCATTGTTTAGCAGACAGCACTCTGCTCTTTATATTTATCAATAATACTTTTTGAAAGACTCAGAGTGTTTCACAAACACTAATACTGCTTGCTGACTGCCATGACTGACATTCATGACAGTTGTGAGTCAGCGTTTTTCTTTTTCTTTTTTTGGTTTTTCAAGACAGGGTTTCTCTGTGTAGCTTTGCGCCTTTCCTGGAACTCACTTTGGAGACCAGGCTGGCCTCGAACTCACAGAGATCTGCCTCCCGAGTGCTGGGATTAAAGGCGTACGCCACCACTGCTTGGCTAGTCAGCGTTTTTCAAATGTCGGCTAGAGGAAGAATTCAGTGCTTTCCATTAAATAATCTATACTACATTTAGCATCACAAATTCACAGAAAGTTGAAGAATACATACTGTAAAATGATGTGTTACCCAACAAAGTATATTTAACTTTAGAAAAAAAAAATGGATTTGTTTATCAAACCGTTGAGTCTATTTTTTTTAATCAAAATCTCAAAAGGTACAAAGGAAAGGAAAGAGATCTCAATTTGTCAAAATATGAAAAATAATGATGTTGAAGAATGACTAAATTTACTCAGAGTAAGGAGAATTGACATCTGTTGCTATTTGAATGAAGATGTGCTGTTTGGATGTATGATACTGTCCATACATGGAATATTGGCATAGGAATACAAAGGTATGATGTTTCTCACTTTCATCTACTTTATCATTTTGTAGATTTATATATATATATTAGTATATATATATACTAATATATATATTAGTATATATATATATATATGAATATATATATATTATGAATAAAGTCAGACTTTATTCATAAGAAAAATACACTTTACTAAAGAACTGTTTTTGGTAGAGTGGAAATCCTTTTTGATTCAAATCTCCTAAAATTCTGCTAGAAATAGTAGATCTGTAGTCAACTGTTGCACAAGTGACAGAGAGTGGAGTGATAGTTCCAGAGGATTATCCCTACCCTTTTTTTACTCCTTTTCCCCAAATCATGAAAAAAAATCTCATATGAGTTTATACTACATTGTATGGCTTTGTTTTTGTTTCTATGTTTCATTACTTTAAAAACGCATTTCAGTGAATTCCTTTGTCTATCTCATCTTTGGGCTTTTATGTGTCCTGTGAAATTTTCTCCCTGTTCTGAAGCCAGCACAGCGGCTGTTGGAGGTACGTGATATTGCTCAAACAATGCCTTGGTGCCCTCTGTAATTTCATAAACAGGCAGTCAGGAAGGGTGGAGCTCTTAGGCATGTATAATGGGAAGTTTTCCAGCAAAGAAAAATAGGCACTATTGTTCTGCCATTTGCATATAGATGTCTCTCCTCCTGCTACCTGAGAAAATTAAGAGCCTCCAACCTATGGGCTTCTTAAACACATTGTTGAAAATGTCCGCATTTATGTCAGCACTTTTTCAACATCCTAATGATGTCTTTTCCAAGACCCTGCCATCTAAATGGCTTCTTACCAGCCTAATGAAAAGTTGCTTTAGGTGTCAAAATAAATCTAAGAATGTTCTACACTTTAGCTGACTGTAATATATCACCATGGCCCGCTTAAGTAGTATAAACTACAACATGATAAAGCATCAGCCAAAACCTATGAGAAACAGTAGCTGAGATAATGGGCATTCAGTGAAAGGATAATATAGCAGTGATACAAATTCGAATAACCAAAGGTTACATATCATATTTTGCAATGGACTTCTTGGTTAACTGAGCTTTCTTTAACAGTCGACAACAGAGTAGGGTGACATGCCTTCCTCTGACTTTCTTTCCAGTTGGAAAAATATTAATTATTTCCTGCCTCAAGTTTCAATGTTGTCTTACTAAATTGAACTCTTTTTAGAAATTGAATTGTATTTCATTTAAATTTATGGGTAAACCTTAAATTGTTCTACCCCTCAATAGTTGATTCAGATATTTTATGATCTATTTCTTGAAATGAATGTGCTCACAATCTAAACTAATAAGTAAGTATGTCCAGGTCAAAATATTTACACTTGTTTGATGATTTTTGTTGTTGTTGTTGTTGTTGTTGTTGTTTGTTTCAAAGACTTGAATCTCACCTTTTTGAGAGCAGTTACCTGGTCTTTTCACTGCACTTGATCATGGCATGCTCTGTTCTGGAACTCCCTACACCATCACAACAGTGAAACTGACTCACAGCTCCTTCCTGACCTGCTGTTCTGGGAAAATCTCTCTGGGCACCTCAAGCAGAGTGTGTCCCTTTTCTACCTGAATGCCTATAGAGAGAATGTGAAAGTTAGAGTGACCTTTCACCCTCAGTCTCTCCAGAAGATTCTTTCCATTTTTTGGTAACCTCTTAACCAGAAGCGATATTTGTGGAGTGTTTGTTAGCTAGCAGAGTTTAGCTATAGTGTGATTCTTTTTTTTTAAGGATATACTCTATAAATCCATTATACTGCATTAAGACAAATGTACACCCTCACTTATTCTGATCATTATGATGATCATCCTTTTAATATAAATGTTGCTCCCAAATATATCACCGATGATTTTTACATCTTTAAAATGAAGCAACACATTCATATTTACATAAATACAACCAGGAGATACCTCACTTTGAATATTTTTTAAAGCATTATGTAGTGTCTCTTTTTTGTGACTATCAAAGTGAACAAAATGAACTTTTCACAGAAAGGGCATTAGTTGTCTATTGATGTATAGCATATACTGAAAAAGTTAACAACCAAAAATAACAGGCATTCTCCAAGTGCTTGGAGGCCAGGACTCCTGACAAGTCAAGCAGATTCTGTGAAGAACACAGACAAGGTATTATGCTGTTCACTTTCATCTGAGGAACATCAGAGGCGGAATCTACATAATGCCCTTTATATTTGTAAGGATTCTGTCCTTAATTACGTCATCAGCCTGGGACGGCGTCCCAGCCTAGAAAGCTGGTGGGCCCTCTGTGCATCCCCTTTCTTTCCTTTCTGATCCTTCCTTCCATCTGGACCTCCTTCTTCTCTTTTCTCTCTCTCTCTCCCTCCCCCCTCCCACTAAAGCTCTAAAAAGGTAACTATGGCTCGTGACTATCCTCCTGCACTCTCCTCTGCCGGTATGGCCGCCGCGGGCAGCGGCCAGCCATGAGCAGCTGCGCCATTTAACCAACAATATTACTGACCATCACCTTTTCCTTGGAACTTTGTTACTAAGTATCCTTCACTCCTGTCTATAAGAAGCCACTGTCAGATCATACACATTGCCCAGTTTCCTCTCACACATGTCACAGATAGCTTTTAATTTGTGAGACTACACTATTGGTTTCTTCAAGGACAAAGAATCTACACATCCAGAAATCTTAGACAAAATCTTTTGGAGCATATAGCAATCAAAGGAGAAGCATGCCATTATTTTATCATGTGAAGTAAATAACGAAGGGAGAGTCATCTCTGCATATTAGTCACAGGCTGTTGACCAGTGTAGGCAACTCAGAAGCTCCACCTGCACTTAGGAGGATAAATTGAAAGCCTGGGTGTTTGAAGAAGTCTACAATCCAAGCAGTTAGCTGAAAGTTAACAGATGAGGACTTCATGACCATTCTTACTACATGATGAGTTTATAGCCAGCCTGAGAGAAAATGAAGCAAAAGAGTGGAAAGATTATATGATGTGTAGTTCATTTATAAACACTTCAGTGTTTGTCCATCAGAGGCAATCCATATGTAGTCTATTTTTTTTAATTATCCTATCTCCTCTTAATTGTATCTCTCTCACAACTGTCTCTCTTTGTATTCTCATCAAAACTTATCATGGAACCACACCTTCACTTGATAGCACTGCAACTCTTGTAGGGCTTTCTTGTATTCCATTAATACTCTCTGCTACTACATTCAGCATTTTTCTTTCATTTTGATTTTTCCTTGTCAAACTAAGTACAAGCTCAGTTCTTTCCCATTCTATAAAATTCCATCATCAATGATATTATTTCTCTTGCATCCACTTTACCTATTTTAATACTTAATCATACTTCTTGAAAGAGCTCCCTATGCTTTCTGATAAAATAAAGTGCTCCATTTTTTCATCTATACTTGCTACAGTTGTTGAAATTTTTGGAAACATTATAATGGAAAACTCTAAGTTTTCTGGCAGGTTCCCCACAAAATTTCAGCCAAAGAAAAATGTTTAATGACTCATCTTCCTCCTATGGGCTATTTTTTTCCCTCAATGCTCTGTAGCATTTTAAATTTAGCATTGAATAAAATTGAATTTTAAAACTTGCCTAACTTTTCTTTCTCATCTGTTGACTCTTTTAAAAACTTGATAGACTTAAATGTGTCACTGAAACTTCACATTTAGGTTATATAGCTGGAGAACTGTTTGCCTGAATCCCATCTTGACCCAACTGAGTAGCAAGCTCACACTAGGACAAAACAGACAGTGTTATGGGAATTAGAAAGTGAATGTGAGCTTCCCAAGCAGGGCCAAGACCTCACTGTCTTCACTAGGCAGAATCAGTCCCTTCCTCATTGCATCTTCACTTACTTTTGCCATCCATGCTCTATCGATGTCTATTTTGGTAACTGATAGGTCTTCAGACACTAGAAGAGCCTGGAGACTACTGGGTACCCAATTAAGAGCCCTTGAATAGTGAAATATAAAAGCCACGCTTCTTTTTCTAACACTTTCTTATAATCTCACTTTAAAGTAAAGACTTCAAAACTTTAAAAGGCAATTTTACCTCTCTACCTCATTCTCTTACAGATCCACATTTGACATTTATTACCCTATATATTTCTGGTGTCTGCATAATTGTCAAGGTGGATTTTTTCACAGTCATCAGGTCAACATTCAGCTTCATGGAACATTTCTTTGTTTAAAGCCCAGATATAACCTATAACCAGTGATTATACTTCTTTGTGGAGTAGAATTTAGGTGTTACAGTATTAAAAGCTATATGAATAATTAATGGGAGGGAGACACTTAGATGCATAATTTAATTGCATTCGACAAATAGATCAGGTATGTTAGAGCCACTGTACTGGGGTAAATTTGTGACTTCTTAAGTACTACAGAAATACAAGACTGAGCAATGCTGGTGCACACCAGGA
The DNA here is from genome assembly GCA_902168405.1 of Peromyscus aztecus. Classification (NCBI taxonomy): domain Eukaryota; kingdom Metazoa; phylum Chordata; class Mammalia; order Rodentia; family Cricetidae; genus Peromyscus; species Peromyscus aztecus. The sequence continues at coordinate 19,272 of CABHPQ010146992.1, forward strand.
TGAGTTACTACTGTGACCAGCAGAGATATAATAACAGCATGAATTATTGAATTGGCATCTTCCCGAGACAGCTTTGGTCACAGCCTTGCTATGTTCTGGAGATGATAGAAGAAGATTTGTGTGATGTAAATTTATAATCAAAGGGTGTTCAGGATGAAAGATGACCTCCAAGGTTGTGAACCTGAGCAGGAGACTGTATCATCATAGGAAAAAGGAGCTGTGAAATATGGATCATTTTCCAGTTAGTACTTGGAAGCCAAAGAAATTCCACTCATACAGATTTAACTCTCAGAAAGTTTCAGACAGACAGAGACAGAAAGCAGGGGTCCAAAGTAATCAAGCATGGAGATGCACAGGTTAGGACTGCAGACTTGTGCAGTGTTAGCATTTACATGCTTCCTGAATCTATGCCCAAGATAGAATTAGAAATTATTTAAATATTAGGGCTCTGAGCAGTATAGTGTCCTGAGCACTCTCTAGATAGATAACCAATAGATGATAGATAGATAGATAGATAAACAGATAGATAGATATGCTGTGGGATGGTCTGTATGTCAAATGTGTTGCTCTGATTGGCCAATAAATAAAACACTGATTGGCCAGTAGCCAGGCAGGAAGTATAGGCAGGACTAACAGATAGGAGAATTGAGAGAACAGGAAGGCAGAGGGAGACACTGCCAGCCGCCGCCATGACAAGCAACATGTGAAGATGCCGGTAAGCCACGAGCCACGTGGCAAGGTATAGATTTATAGAAATGGATTAATTTAAGATGTAAGAACTAGATAGCTAGAAGCCTGAGCCATTAAACCAAACAGTTTAAATAGTATAAGCGGCTGTGTGTTTATTTTATAAGTGGGCTGCTGGACTGCCAGGGCTTGGCGGGACCCAGAGAGAAAACTCTTCAGCTACATAGATAGACAGATAGGTAGATGATAAATAGAATATGAGTAATACACACACTAAGGGCATCTGAGTTTCCTGTGAAGTGAGATGCAGAATAAATTGTGAATGCATTATTATTTCAAAAAAATTGATCAGCAAGATGGTATTAAATGGAAAAAAATGATATGAAATACATACTGTAGCCCTATAAAGCAGAGAGTTGGCTTGTCTGCTCCCCAGGTCAGCTAACTGAGCCAAAGGAAACCACATTCATCGAGGACACATTCCTTTGCCATCACTGCCTACAGGCTGAGTGATGGAGATGTATCAGACACAGCATACCCTTTGGGGGAAAACAAGTAACCTTTAAAGGGGACTCTTAAACTGAGGTATCCTGTTTGATTTTCCCACCCTTAGTAAAGTCCTTTATTTTGTACTACTAAATAGTCATTTTTTTTCAGCATGACTTTTTTTTTGTTTAGTCCAATGACTATTTCAAAAAACAATAGGTCAAAAGCCATAAAAAGTATAGAATAATGAAAGAAATCATCCTAAAATAACAGAGTATGGTCACTGAATCTATGAAAGTGTTCATAGAATAACTATTATCAGATGTTCAGGAAATTTAGGCAAAATTGCTTATAGACATGGTTTTAATTTAATGTAAGGAAATAGTAATACATAGATTTATACTGTGCAATAAGACATTTTTATGTGTATACATAATTTCAAATTACATATGAAAAATACAGTAACTCAAATTAATGCATTTGTAACATATGATCAATTGCACAGAATTTCCTGGCTGTTAAAATTGTGTTTTATAGCACCAATAACAAATGTAATAAAATGTGTTTCCTTATTAGGTCCCTCAAATTTTTTTAAAGAAAGGCAATAACCTAAAATTGTTATCTGCAGTGTAACATAAGTTTCTTTTTAAAAATCACTTAATTGTTCCTATATTGTATAATAAAAAAGAACAGACTGTATTGACAAAATTAATTCCAAAACATCCCCACCCTCATACAATTTTGCTTTTCCATTTTCCTGTAAGACAACAAAGATACATCAAAGATAATAAAAGCAAAACAGGTCTAGAAACAAGAGTTATAACTTATTCAGTGTCAAAATTAAGAAAATGTTTGGTTCATAGGTTTGCAGATATTGAAATCACTACTGTTCCATTTTTAAGTAATTATTTTTTTTCAGTGTTTTATTCACATGAGTAGAAACTGTCTAAAACTTTTACCCTAAGAAGTCACTACTTAACTTCCTTCTATCCTGCCTTTTCCAGCATGAATTTTGTGTTTCTAGACACAAATGTTCTGATGGCTCCAATCTCTATTTTCCCAGTCAATTCGGCCCTCTTCTGTCTCAAAACAGAAGGAAGTAATGTCTTGCTTAGAAAGAGAGATGGTTACTCAATTAAGTAACCTTCCATGAGGCTTACAACTTCTTTTACCTAACAAATGGTGACCACATTTTGGTTTCAATGGAGAATAACATTTTTTTTAAAAATTCAATTTTATCCTCTAAATGCAAGTTCATCACTGAAATATTTTCTTTAAATTGGAGCAATTTTGATTTTCAGAATCATATTAGGACTCCTTTTCGAATAAATTTATTGAGAACGAGTCCATGCTTTCCTCCAAGGAGCAAATACTTTTGAGGTTTCTGGTTTCCTCGTACCTTATGAAGTAACTTGGCAATTGTCATCTTTAAATTACTGCTGACCTGTGGTGTTAATCCTACCACCTTGCTGATGCATGTCTGCTCAGCCATGGTAATCAGGCCCCTTCTCCTCGTCATAATCCCATTAACAAATTGAAAGATAGAACAGGATTTTTTTTAACCAATCTCTTTGACAGGAAGCAGTGCAATGGGGATATAATTATGGATTATGTCTTTTATTATACACTGGAGCAAGTACACATTAGACTAATTAAAAACACAGTGTGAATATTCAACCACATTGAGCTACAAATGTTTAAAGGCTGTCTGTTATAGCTGAAAATATATTTTGGTCTCAAAGAAAAGCTCTTGTCAACTTGTATGAAAAACTGAGTTCAAGAATTGAGGATTGCACATTTCTGTGCTGGCGGATTTACAGGGATCTCATGGTGTAAACACTTGCTGAGCTAGCACTCAGACAAAGCGGACCTGAAGGGTGACAGGACTGTAAAATGAAGCTGTGGGAGTGTGAGGCAAGAAGTCAGTTATTCAGTTGCACTGACTCTCCCAGGAAGAGCTAGAAGGAACTCAAATAAGCCAAGAATCGGGAAGAAAACACTACATCACTCATACGAGGTAGCAGCACAGAGTTGTAGACAGAGGTTGTCATATGTAAGCAATGTGATACCATATCTTGAATCTCAGCAAAAGATCCAACAGGGGAATTGTGTCCTCCAACATTCTAAGGCAGAATGGCATATGGACACCCAAGAGTTGGGCAAATTTTTAATACAAGGTGTAGTGAACACCAGTTATGGAAACCATGATGAAAGAGAAATTGCCAAAGGTGGCATGGGATTGCAACATGATCCAAACTCTACATCAGATCTCAATCCTTCTTTTCTTTTCTCATTTAATTATTACTGTTGCCATTCCTCTCAGGATATTTTTCTATTTTGAGTTTAAATGTGTTTTGTTGATACAGAAACTGTATCCCACTCATTTTAAGGAAGATAATAGGCACAATCCAGAAGAATTATTTGAAACAGGTTATTGACCTCTGTTGATAAGAACTGTTTTTCTCTTCAAGATAAACAATGAGTCTTGGTTCAGAAAACATGTCATGTGACATTATTTTGGTTTCCTGTTATATAAATGTCCATTGATGGCACTCAAGTCTGGACTCAAAGCAAATGTCATTCAGCAGTGCTCAGTTGAATTATGAGCTTTTTGTGAGTAAAACCTTTTTAGAGCTTAGAGGATGAGAATTGCACTTCCATCCTCTTGTGTTGGAAACAGAGAGCTTGCTGCTAAATCAGAACGTCGAAGTTGCTTTGGATCCACCACTGAAATACGCATCACATTCACTGTGCCCTATATCTTTTACCTCTTGAGTAATACAACCCCACTCAGTTCCATTGTGATCGCCCCTTTCCAAGTGGCCTCCCTTGAAACAATTTTCTCACAGCAAAAATTTTCTTAACTATTATTTTTTTTCCTGTTTCTCACCATTTCAGTGTCTGCCACGTGATACTGAAAGAGAGACCAGCCACTTACTGTAGATCTCAAAGCCAGGACCACACACTTGATCCTCCTCCCCTCTGTCTCATCCACTTCAGACAGGTTCCTCCTCATCTTCCCTGTCCATTCATGTACTAAGATATTTCCTGTCTTAACTTTGAATCAATGATTTCACTTCCTAAAGCCTTATTCATTTATTTTTATTTTTTGGAAAAACCAACCCCTCCTTTCACATTGTAACAATTAGCTTAAATGCCATGTCCTCAGAGAAGTCTGTGTCCTTCTCACCATTGTGCTAATAGGCAAGGCATCCTGACTTCTTATACTTGCACTTTTGCCTTTATTCATGTGACTTAATTTAATATATGTATTTTCATCTAGATTAAAAATTCTTTCAGGTGCCAGCCCCAGTCTTTCATTTACCTTGCCCTATTCCCAGCATAGAGGACAGTGTTTTCATACAATATTCAGTGGAGATGTGGAGTACATGTGTGGTTCCTAAGGTCATCTACAAAGCTTCATTACACAAACCTCCTCAGGCTGAAGGACACTGAACAGTCTGTTCCACCTGATAGAGACAGTATCCTTTATCTCTCACCTAAGCTTCCATGTAGCTTCACCTGTTCAGTTCAAACATAGCTTCATGTTTTGTGTTCCCCCTGTTTGGGTCTACATGATAGACTATGGTGTATTGTTCTGTTTTCACATACAGCATAATTTCCTAATGAATTTACATAGTTGACTTTATCTATTTTGGAACTTGATAAAGGGAGGAACAACAAGCACTCTTCTGAATTTTTTCCTTGTGCATGTCTATACTTACGATATGAAAGAGTTGTTACTACATTAATAGTGCATTTATATGTTTGTGTGAAGATGAAGGCACACCAGATCTCATGAGGATAAACTATTTTATTGAACAAAAGATTAAGAGATTTTGATGCACATATCTAAAAGCAGAAAACTATTGTATCTAAAAGCAGAAAACTATTTTTTTTGCATTGATTTAAGACTTTACTCTTGTCCAGGCTTTGAAATTGTGCAGGAAGGATGAATTATTTTTTTCAGTGGGTATCTCATAGTCAGTTATTCAGTAACTATCTTATCCATCTCCAATATTCAAGGAAAGACCCAGGACACCAACAAGTATACTCCAGATATTGCATCAGCTTCTGCAGGGACATAGGAGGAATGTAAGTTGTCACCAACCCATATCAATAACTTCATCTCAATATGTCTTAAAGAAGAAATTTAAGAAAAGCCATCTGGCTTATATGCTGAGAAAATGTCTCAGGAGGTTATAATAAACACTCCCTAAGTATTGTTTTCTGCAGATAATAAATGTTGCCGTTCTTCAAGCATTCTTGTATAGATTTTATTGCAGGGTACTGCTTTGCCTGCCCACTATTCCAGATTATCAGGCTTAGTCATTCTTTCTAATCAAGTGGGAAAGGAGGCAATAGGGATAGTATCATGAACTACCAGAGCCTCAAGAATCCACAGAGGACTCATAAGAACATCATCAGTTTCATGGTGGAGAGACTATATAGCCCAGGGCACCTATCTGACTGGAATAAGACCTCCCAATGATGTAATGTTTGTCCCCACAAATCTCCTGGTACTGATTCACCTAGCTGCATGGTACAAATATTTTTGAAGTCTAGGAAGATGTTTGGACTCTTCGGGTATACTGCCCATGCCAGCGTATCTCAGATAACATTCCCTAAGGACCAGATGTCTACAAATTCTGGCAATATTAAAATTTGCCTGTTCTTCCTTTAGAAAGAACTCTCCACAGGATGATTATCTCTGCTTCCATGTGCACACATAGAAATCCTGACTGCTAGAAAATGCAAAGAGCAAAATGAGCAGATACAGATTTTAACTGGACAGATTCATGACTTCCAATTTTAGATACTTTAATTCTCTGTGACATCTAATATACCTAACATTTCTGTCATTTTCTTGGCAATGCCATTTAACTCTTAACTATTCTTAATAGTATTTAAATTTAGAGGTAAAGAACTCTAGATTATTTGAAAATGGATGGCTCTTCCTATAGCTGTGAAAACTTCTAAGTGGACAGTAAGTCAGAATTGCAGAAGCATAGGTTAATGGACTATAAAGTAAAAAGGGAAATTTTGTTATGTCCTATGGAAATAATTTTGGAAATATAAATCACAGATTATTGTTACAGAAAAATTAAAAATAGAAAGTTAACTCTAAAAGTTACTTTTTTTTTTTTTTTTGGTTTTTCGAGACAGGGTTTCTCTGTGTAGCTTTGCGCCTTTCCTGGAACTCACTTGGTAGCCCAGGCTGGCCTCGAACTCACAGAGATCGGCCTGGCTCTGCCTTCTGAGTGCTGGGATTAAAGGCGTGTGCCACCACCACCCGGCAAAAGTTACTTTTATAAAGGACTCAACAATGGAAGAGATGGTAAAAGAAGATAAATGAACAAAACACTAAATAAAAACATTAAATCAGGGCTGGAGAGATGACTTATTGGTTAAGAGGGCTTGCTATGCTTTCAGAGGCCAGAACTCAGTTCCAAGCACCCACAACAAGTCCCTCATGGCTGCTGCAAGTCCAGCACCAGGGATATAACTCCCTGTTCTGGCTTCTTTAGACAATGCACACATGTATGTATACATATAAAGAAACATACGCATATACACATAATTAAAAACAAAATAAATCTAAAGACAATGTAATAGAAAATACAGAATCAGTACTGCTATTTGAAGAACTACACATTATTATTTAATACCTTTTAACTAATAAACAAAACGGGTGACTAAATTTTGCACTGTACCCTGAGAGGCTTCATGCTCTATTTTGACTCAGTGATGGTAAATAAGCACATTCTCACTTCTTTTGAATTATTTCATTGACAGTGAATGTTGTAACAACATTAAGAGACAATCTGCATAATAATCCATTATTAATTCCTGTGTATTTGTCTCCAAATTTCAGTGACTTTTTCTTTTTCTTTTTATTTATTTAATATTTTTATTTTAGAATTAACTTAATTTCACATATCAGCCACTAATTCCCCCGTCCTCCCTGCTCCTACCCCCCAGCCTCCCCCCAGTCCACCCCCCCATTCCCACCTCCTCTAAGGCAAGGTCTCCCCTGGGGAGTTAGCCCAGCCTGGTAAACTCAGCTGAGGCAGGTCCAGTCTCCTCCTCCCTACACCAAGGCTGAGCAAAGTGTCCCAGCATAGGCCCCAGGCTCCAAAAAGCCAGCCCATGCACCAAGGACAGGACCCGGTCCCACTGCCTAGGAGCCTCCCAAACAGTTTAAGCTAATCAACTATCTCACTTATCCAGAGGGCCTGCTCCAGTTCCATGGGGGCTCCTCAGCCACTGGAGGTCACAGTTCATGTATTTCCACTAGTTTGGCTATTTGTCCCTGTGCTTTTTCCAATCATGGTCTCAATATTTCTCACTCAGATATCATGATGAATGTAGACCCCAGGGGAACAGGAAGAAGCAGAGTGCTAGAGAGGTCCCCAGAAATCCACAAAGATACTTCCACTGTAGACTATTGGCAATGGTTGAGAGAATGCCAGAGCTGGCCTGCTCTGGTGATCGGATGGACGAACACCCTGGCTGTCATGATAGAACTCTCATCAAGTGTCTGACGGAAGCAGATGCAGAGATCCACACCGAGGCCCAGGTGGAGCTCCAGGAGTCCAATCGGCAAGAGAGAGGAGGGACTGTATGAGTGAGAGACTTTTTTCTTAAATATATCAACATAATGGTGCCCATCTGAATGTCTTCATTTTCTCATGGCTTCATAGAATATATTTACAAATAAATAGAAAAGACCCACATATCTAATAATGAACTTGGATGAAATAATTCTTAGCACATCCATAAACACTTATAGGTTTATAATCATTAATTCATGATATAGATATGCCTTTATTGGAATAGAAGTTTGTACTTAAATATTATTGAGTAGAACAAAAGGAAACAAAGTGGGGATTCAGAGATGTCCCTGTGTTTAACAGTGTGCATTTGCTGTGACAGGCACCCAAGCATATTTAATTGCTTATCTCTCTTTCTTAAATATTTAGTATCTTTAGTGGGGAAAGGATAATTTTAAGATATTCTTGAGAATGCTATCCACATTCTAAGAATTTTAAATTATAAATTGCTGCTTTTTCTCTTTTGTTTCTCTGTATCTCTCTACCCCACCCCCGTGTGTGTGTGTGTGTGTGTGTGTGTGTGTGTGTGTGTGTGTGTGTGTGTGTGTTATGTGGTTGCACTTGCTCCCATGCATACACGTCTGCATTTGTATGAATATGTGTGCATTTAGACTAGGTCAAAGTTTGGTGTTGGCTGTCTTCCTCAGGTACTGCCCATCTTATTCTTTGACATACAATCTCTTATTGAACCTGGAACTCACAGAGTCAGCTAGAATGGCTAACCAGTGAGTACAAGGGATCTGCCTATCTTTCCTTCCTTGCTGCTTGGATAACAGATGCGAACCATTAACCCTGACTTCTTATGCAGGTGCACAGGATCCAAACTCAGGTCTTCATGCTTCTGTGCCAGTCCCTTTATGAACTGCACTTTCTTCCCAGCCCCTGGGGTTTTCGACAGAGCTTAAATGCTTCCTATTGTGAGGGGATATTTTTGAAACACTAGGGTTGAAGTCACTATCTGGTTGGTGCATAGTTATCTGATTTCTGTGGACAGTGAGGAGTGTTTCTGAATGTGAACTTGTAAAGTTTGTTAACTCAGTTCATAGAAGAATCAAGGGAACACTAAGCAAAGAAGCTGTTGAGTACAAGGTAGGGCATAGAGCAAGGACCAGTCTGGGATTGCTGTCTGCCACTAGGTATTCATTATGTTGTGCTGCAGAATAATCCAACCATATTTCTGAAAAAAAAAAAAGAGAAAGAAACATAAGAAATTCTGATGTTTTCTACTAAACCACAAGTTTTCCTGGCTTTGTGAAAATAAATGGTACTTCCTGAGGTTAGAGTCCCAGATCAGTATTGATTTTAAGTTATTTTTCTGTTCAGTGAGTCTAAGTAGGATCATAGGCAGAGACACAAATACATTCAGTGCAGATAGATTTTTTTTTTTGGAAATCTGTTAATGAAAACCTTCATAGCTACTTGTGGATTAAAAGGTCGGGTTATTTTTGTAACTAATTACAAAACATTCAGAATCAAAACTCTAAGCAGAAATCAGATGGCCGCTAAGATAATGGCACTAAAGAGAAATTGGCCCAAAGTAGAGAATTCTCCTTTGAGATCCTATTAATGTAAAAATGTGACCCAATTCATCCTAAAGAACCATACCTAACAGTATGGGTGTTGGTCACACTAGAATAATAAAAATAAGTGTTTTCTAGATATTCTGTGATTTTAGTTTATCCCTGAACACAAATATTTAATAATGTAAATCAAAGAAAACTTTAATCAGAATTTGAGTCGTCCAGAATGCCTAGTACCAAATCTCACCCAGGAGATAGACTTGACATACTAGGGAAAGGGATATTTCATTCTTACAAAGCAGAAGTGTGGTTGCCAGGAACACAGAACAGACGCTAGTCATGTTTATCTCAGGTCTAACTCACAGTGCACTCCCAAATCCATCTCTATAAGACAGTATTGCTCACATTCCATTCTCACTAATATTATCATTTTCTTGACACAATATCCTTGTGAGTTTTACCTCAGATTGTTGAAATATTTTTGTTGTCTATAGATATTCCCTCTTTTGGTCAACTTCTAATCGGTTTGCCTAGTGCAGTAATTCTAAAATGCATCTCTGACCTCACAAACTGAATTCTAAAATGCTTCAGTGACAACTCATTTCCAATGGCACGTTAATCTAAGTCCCAAGGTATGATCAGTCTTGGCTTATTTCCCTAGCTTTTTCATCTCTCCTGGTCCATTGCTTCTTTCCTTCTTCTTCCTGTATCTGTTCATCCTCAAGCTGCTCCAAGAGCTTCTCTTTTCTTTCTTTCTTTTTCCTGTGTGGATTCTGTACTTCATAACTGTTTTCATTTGTTAATGGACAATAGCCTGTACATATTCTCGTTACAGTTTACATTTGAAAACACATCATTTTCTTGGTCATATCTTTTGAATATTTCTTTTCTATTGAAAATAGTTTCTTCTCCCATTCAACAGGTCCTGATCAGTTTCCCCTCCCATACTTTTCAAAGTAAGGTCATACATGTGTTCTCAACTGTGAAGGAATGACTGTATGGTGAGAATTCAACTTTATGGGTAAAATCAGTGCAATGTTAAAATCATAATAATATACAATATCAAATTACTATATAATGAAATACTGAGTGTATAGGTAAAACAAAAACCAAGAGACGAAAGATTCCAAAGGTATTTTATTTGGTGTCAGTTATACACACATTAATTCTCAGTTGCTTACAAATATGTATGTGTGTCTGTGTATCTAACATGGTTTGCATTGAGAATATGGGAAATATTCTAATGTGATAGTATGGACCCCTCATGGCAATGCAGATATGTGAATGCATACCCATTAATGTATGTGCAAATAATATTTATTTTCCATGTTCTTTTTGATAATTAGACTGAGCTGTAATATTTTAATTATTTGCAAATTTTATAATAATGTTTGCAAAATTAAAATCAAATACTTATCTTTAACAGATTAAAAAAATATCAAAGAGACTGGGTTTCTATAAATACTTCAACTAGATTCACCAGTCACAGTTTATAGACGAGCCAATAGTCTGTTTTCCTATGTGAAAATCATGGTTAGATTTTTTGAGTGTTCTACGGTTATTTTGACCTCTTCATGGCAGAAATAGTCTCTTCCACAGAAGAAACTGACCTGGTTTCCTGGGTGAAGAGATCATTTTTATCGAGCAGCAAAATTGTGGGTACTGGAAAGTGGACCCAGAGCAACAAACCTGGCATTTCTTAAATTTAGGAAAGTTTTTGAAAGAAGTTTAATGCACCAGAGTGGGTTTATTATTAATAATTCCTTTCTTTAGAAGCTCAAACAGCTAGACCTGCTTTCAGTTCTTTCATGTTCTCTCTTCTGCTGATGTAGCGGGAAGCAGCAGATTCAAAGTAGAGCTAAAGGAAGCCTGGGAGCTCTGCCTCCGGGCAGTCGTTTTCAGTATTTATGAGTGCCTGTAAATGGCTAGTGAGCTTGTGGTAGCACCATTGATTCTATTTTTAACAGTTGACTTCCTCACAATCAATGGCATTGACCAAACCAACTGTCAAGTCAGCAGCAACAAGGGATAGTCATGCGGCAGCCTGCTAATGTGTGTTGTGGCTCCAGGTGGGTGTCCCTCTCCACAAAGCCTTGAGCCTGGGAACAGGTCCCCTGACACTACCTACGCCCAACCTCCAACCTCCTATTTCATTGATGGCTGACCCCATAACCATAGAAACTTGATGGCCAAAAGCCCAGAAGCAAATTGTACAGCTCATTGGCACCCTCTGGTGACAAGTCTTCCTCAAACTTAAAATTCTCCTGGGCTTGAAAGCACTGGACACCTTTCAGGACCACCCAGAGATGTTGTCTCCTGGTGATATGCAGGGGTCCTGAGTAGGAAGTTCTTCTTTCTGGTCTTGCTATTCCTATGAGCTAAGAAAACCAAGATGACTGCTTCTCACAATGGTTTTAGAGGGGAACTAGCACCACCAAGTCAGTGCCTTCTCCCAGAGAGGTAAGATGATGGTGATCTGCTTTGAAATTTCAAATGCATTGTGGGTAATTCAGAGTAGTCTGTTTATGTAAGAATCATGAGTTTATCTTCAACTAGCTTATCAAAAGAAGGGTATGACCTACAAGGATGTAGAAACTCATCTATCATAATTCAAGACTTCCCAAGTACAGAACATAACTCAAACATATAGCCCTGGCCTTTGCTCTCTTTTCATTTGTAAATTGAACTTTGGCCATCTGAATGCTCTCTCTGAACCTTAATCTGCTCATCTACAGAACAAGAAGGAGAAAATGTGAAAATTGTAGGTGCCATGAGATTACCCGGACAAAGTTCTATGATACCTATAGATTGCTTATGAATCCATTGAGTGATTATGTATTTGTGTCAATTTGAATCCTTTCATGACAAAGCATTTTAAGTAGCTTATAGTTGCAACCAGTTTCCTGTGTTCCAATGAACATCTAATGAATGAGCCTCTTCAGCAATCCTGAAAACATGGAAAGAATTGTTGAGTCTCACTTTAAACTCTCATGATTATGTATTTTAGAATAAGTATAGGTAGTTTAATAAATGTTCTCCTTTTTAAGAGTTGCCTCAAGCAACATATGAGAACAAGGGAATTAGAAAAAAAAAGGATTTCACAGAAAACTACAAGGTATTCATCATATAAGTTTTCCTCTTAAGCATCCTCACTTATTAGAATCTGACTAGGTACTAAGAGTCTTAGATTCCTCATTTTATTTAATCCTCCTACCCAAGCCAGCAAGGTAGACTTTATTACTCTCATTTTGTAGGAAAAGAAACTAAGACTCAGAGCTGTGAGGCAGCTTGTTCAGGAAAACAACAACAACAAAAACTGATAGAGCTAAGACTCAGACATTTCAATAGAAAGCAGAACCCAGTTTTGCCTGACAGAACCCTCTTAATTTAGTCAGATAGCAAACATGGGGAGTTCAGAAAGAATCTGGCAATCCACTACTCATACACAATAGCTCATACACATTTTCCTAATGATGAGTGATTTTCAAAAGTCTAAAAAGCAAAAGATCAAGAATGTGCTAAATTTTACTTTCACTGAACAGTCAGTAAGCCAATGAGGGCCCTCATCCTTTAGTGACTTGGTGTCTACAATGGGTGGGCTCTATTTAATAATTTTTCTCTTCCACATATGTATGTGTGTGTGTGCTGGGAGGCACTAAACATCAGGTCAGTGTGGTCTGCTTACTAACACTATCTCAAAGCTAAAACGAAAGCAAAATAGAAACACTATGTTGTGACTGTATGCTATTTCTATACTGTTTCCTTGGTGATGAATAAATGATATGATCACATCACACTTGGTATTCCTTTACTGAACCTCAGTTCTGTATTTCTTGGTGCTTAAAGATGGAGGATGCTGAGATCCAAGAGGATAAAGACAATGTCCTCAGTCTCCTCAAGAGAGAGGTGCCAATGTGCCCTCCTGGGCACCTGAAGAAGCCATTTTCCTTCCCCAGCATTAATACTGACAAGAGTGTGTGGAGCCAGTGTCACGGGCAGCAAGAGTCATGTTCTGGTTGAGAGGTCAAAAGTTCTTGATCATATGGTACTTCAGCGTTTTCAAATTGGAAACTCTTTCGTATCTTGCAAATCCGGAGAACAGAGACAGAAAGACAGTGGGGAAAACAATACACACTGCAGAAAAGGAGAGAGGAGTGACACATAACATGGCAAAGGAAGTCGTGGAGTTCAGAATCAAACTCGTAAATGCACATACGGAAGGACATTCTCTCCCTACAAAGAGACAACACTGAAATTCGACCTTTAGAAAAGCAAACAGTGCTATTATATTTTGTATAAATGTCTCTCCATTTTTCTTGGCTTATACTAAATCCTGCATTTTCCTCTCTAATTCTTTATTTCAGGATGACTGGATTCTACTGTGTTTAAGGAAAAAAATAGGAACTATAAACCTAAATTATAGCCAATCAAATGGTACTCACAGCTCAACTACTAGACAAATTGCAGCTCATGAAATTTGCTATGGGTCAGGAGACTGAGTAATTTTATTTTAATCAGTCTTATTTGAAGCTGGAATGCCATTACAGCAAATCCTCTGAACAGGATTTTGGAGGGATATAGATGAGTCTTTTTTTCCTCTTTTCCTCCTTGTTTTCTTCATTCTAAGTAAACTGTTGAGGTCTCAGACAGATAATGAGAACTAAATCTCCAAATGGTCAGATTCATTGCTGTTTTGAATGGTAGTATAACTGGAGCTTATGTGGGCCCTGGCCTTTCTTCCTATGTAGGATTAAGCCATCTAAATCATGTCCAAAGCATTCATTTACATGCTTAAATCCCATGCAGAGTTCAGGCCCAGCCACAGGACCACAACTGCTCTGCTGATCTCTGGGATTTTCTGTGGTGTAGGTTTTCTGGTATGCTACTCTGTCATGGGAGGCCTTGCAAGATGCTGCAAGGCAGGATGGACTGATACCAGAGCCACACAGCTGCCTGTGAGGGAAGGTGGGGGCACAAAGAGCCTTTCAGAGTCAGTGGTGTGTGGCACACACAGGTACTCGTGCTTTCCAGCAGTCCCTGGAATTGGTTATTTGATATTTGCTGCATCTCTAAATGTAGTCAAACCTCAAGAGCAGGGCAATCAAATGATGATGTGTTAGTCCAACATTCCAGTGTTAGCATACTGTACTCTTCTGTCCTCTGATGTTAAAACACAGTTTGAGAATGGAGCCACAAAGTGGTTAATGGTAAGAATGGAGAGAGGATCTGTTTTCCAAGAATGATAATTGAGGACCAGTTCAACCAGGTGCCAATCTGGAGCTCAGGTGGGTGATTTTGAAGAATAGTGTCTTTTAGCTCATATACAAACCATGTGCTTTAAAATAACTTAGTTGGGATTAGGGACACTTCTCAGTCAGTAAAGTTCCTGTCACCAGAGCAAAAGGGCCTGAGTTAGGGTCCTGAGCATCCATGTCAAGTCTGGATATAGTCATCTGGTCCTATGGGGGAAGACATCGGCAGATTCCCAAGGTCCATTGCCAATGATATGTCTCAAGAGACAAAGGAATTTGCTGCACAGTCTTGGAGACCTGCATTTGATCCCTGGATCTCCATTAAAAATAAGAGAGAGAACTGACTCCACAAAGTTGTCCTCTCTTCTCCATATGTATAAGAGCATGCATGTATACACATAAGCATGCACACACACACACACACACACACACACACATACAAACACACTAGACAGATACATGATAGATATATGAAAGAAAGAAAGAAAGATGATAGCTATAGATAGATAGATAGATAGATAGATAGATAGATAGATAGATGATAGATAGATAGATAGATAGATAGATAGATAGATAGATAGATAGATAGATAGATAGGGAGGTAGATGTGGAGAACACGTGTTTGTGTTTCTAACCGGTATGAGGACAAAACTACACTTCTCAACAAGAGTCAAAAATGCAACTTTCCTTAATGACTTTGAAAGAGCTTTGCATGCAACTTTGTCTAAATCCTCAAATGGAAAGTACAAATATTCCCTCCCTAATGAGCAAGTTAGAATTGCCATTTCCATATCTTCAAACTCCTTTTTCTGTGCTTAATTGGAAATCCCTTGACACTGATAATTGTGTTTCTAATAAGCTCTCCTAATTTTCATTTAATGTATTTGCCCCTTATCTAAAAGCTTTGATCATAAAGAGAAAACAAAAATAAGATAAAATAAGATTATCCAAGAATCCTTCTTCTGTCTTCATTGTCTTTTAAACAGGAAATACAGTTTTATGTTAAGATAGTGCATTTAAAAATGTTTAACAAGGTATTTAAGAAGTCTATTTATTATTACAACATAATAGCAACTTATGTCATTTTCCTCTTCTATTGAAAGCTCCTGATGCACACCTGTGCATTGGCTTATCTCACAGACATTCTAACATAGAGGAAGCCTGATGTGTATTTCCAAAGCATTCCCAAACTCTACTCTTCCTTTATAATATCACTCTCTGTTATGACATATTTTGTTGGCTGAGATCATTTTCCATACAAACACTATGGTGTTCATGTTTCATTTGTGCAGGGGATGACTTTTTCAAGATTAGAAGTTACAGTGTGCTCCTTGTCTAGGGAACAAAGCTTAACTTAGAAGAGCAGTCATTCTTAGTTATGAGTTTCTAAGTCACAAACATAGAATTGCTTCAAAATATACAGATTTAAAAATAAAATGGTGGCACTGCAGATTTGAGTCAGTGCATTTTTTCCAATTTTTTTATTCAATAAAATATATGTTTTATACATTGTGAGGGCATTCCAGATTCAGTTTACCAGTTTAAAAAAAAAGATGGTGGATTCCATTTAGAATATTTCCAGAAAGATCTAACACAGAAGCAATATACAGTTCTTTCTATTATTCGGTGAGTGTAAGCAATGCAAGAGACTGAGCTCAACACCTAGCAGTTGCATTTACACCAGGCATGAAAGAAAAGAAAGAGAGAAAAATAACAGAAGTGGGGAACCCTTTGAGAAAAGTGCTGATCAGCTAAACAATCCAACTCTGCCAAGGATACTTTAGAGAGAAGGATCACAAATTAAAGAACCCTCCCTTTGTTCCCCACTTTTCTTTCCTCTCTCTTCCTCATGCTCTTATTCACTAAATACAAATGGGAGCTCACAAGATTGAGCTCCTTCATATAGCCCTTACAGGGATGAAAGGAAAATGGAAAAGGTTCAGAGACATTTTGAAGCAAAAGGAAGATCTGCCCCTCACTGATGAAACCGTCATACAACTGTGAGTGTCTGGCATGCCTGATTCAGAATGGCTATACCACTTAGCAGTGCTGTTGGGTTCTTCAGGCAGGTCCCCTGTGCTTCATGAAGATTCTAATTCCTCCATAAAAAATGCTCAGATGAATATTTATATACTTATATAAATATACATATATTGTGTATCTATACATATGAATACACACACAATTATAAATTTCAAACCCAAGTTTGGTAGCAAAGAAAGAATTCATGTTCCTCTTCCCTTTCCTTATAGAAAGGTATTTCCTGTATGTTTCTCATTCACCTTCTGTATATTCCCCACTGAGGAGCCTCAGATCTACACATCGGTAATACCTTAGATCATGAGTACATATAATGATACTTACTCTAATTAAACCTATGACTTTGTGTCCTTTAGACCAGTACTAAACCAAGAAAGTAAAATTCCAGGTAGTTTTCTATGAATAAATTTCAAAGAACGGCATCAAACAAGACAGAATTGATCGATCTTGATTTCTTTACAATACATCTGATGTAAATAATGCATTTTTCCTACATGTCTGTTACTTGATCAAACAATGCTCAATGACTGTGGAAATGGGAAAACCTTGTTAGGATGATAAATTTCACTGACATCACCACATGGCTTCGGCAGTGACACATCCCATTCATCTGGACATGTGCAAAGTGAAGCTAATTCACAACTACTTAAGAGGACCTTCAAATGAGACATCATTTAACAAAATTTAAATTCATACAGCGTGAAAGAGTGGCTTCAAAGACAAAAGCTAGGGAAAAGGGAACTTCTTGGCCTGACTTTTCACATTTACCTAATTCTCTTTGCACCTTAAGACTGATTTGGTTTTAGGGAGAACTAATTCATTGACTTCAATGTATCAGCAACTCTGTTGCTCATATTTCTTAAGTACTTCAGAACTCTCCCATTTTCTTTCCATAACTAATGTCCCATAACCTTGTAAATAACAAATTTTCAGATGGATTAGTTACTCCTTGTAGACAAGAAATCTGAGGATTAAAGAAATAATTAAATGTAGTATTGATACCAGTAACAAATATAAAATGGGGAGCATCATTCTCTCATAAAATTCTCATTTAATGGTTACTGCAGAAAGAAAAGTTCATAGACACTGTGAGAGACCAGGAATTTAAGAAATAATATAACTACCATCCTCTTTTCCCTTAGGAGACATTCCCCAAGACTGCACTACACATTGAATGTCAGGAAAGTGGGGGGTCTTTCCACCTAAACTATGGCTGAATTCCATGTGAAACTAGAGATATATTTACCTATTTACCATTTATACAAGTGTGGTGATATTTTATTCATTCTCTAACAAATAAAACTCTTCTGTGGATCATAGGACAGACCCAGCCACTAGATTAGACATAAATGCCAGACAGTGGTGACACACACACCTTTAATCTTATCACTTGGGAGGCAGAGATCTGTCTGGATCTCTGTGAGTTCAAGGCCACACTGGAAACAGAGCGAGGCATGGTGGCACATGTCTTTAATCCCAGCACTTGAGATCTCATGTCTTTGCTTAGGAAGGACACACGTCTTTAATCTCAGGAAGTGATGGCAAGAAGCAGAAAGGTATACAAGGCACACGGACCCGAAACTAGAGGCTTTTAAGCAGCTGAGATCTCTTCCAGGTGAGGACTCAGAGGCTTTCAGTCTGGAGAAACAGGATCAGCTGAGTTGGTCAGGTGAGGTTGACTGTGGCTTGTTCTGTCTGTCTCATCTTTCAGCTTTTACCTCAATATCTGGCTCTGATTTTTTTATTAATAAGACCATTTAACAATTTATGATACATACAAGATTGATTCTCAATTTTCTGAGAAATGATTGCACTGATTTCCAAAGTAGCTGTGTAAGTTTTCACTCCCACCAGCAGTGGAGAAGTAGTCTCCTTATTCTAAGTCCTCTCCAACATAAGCTGTCATTAGCGTTTTTATCTTAGCTATTCTGACAGGTCTAAGATGGTATCTCAGAGTCGTTTTGTTTTCCATTTCCCTAATAGCTAAGAATGTTGAACAATTCTTTAAGTGTATCTCAGAGATTGGGGATTGGGGTGACTGATGTATCCAATGGTACATGTTTCTAAAGATGTTTATCTTGGTGTGGAGCAGAGATAGAGGGGATCTTGAAGTAGTCTCCACATTGAGGAAACACAAATTGTAAATCTTTTCTGTACATTCAGTGCTAAGGAGTGAACCCAGGCCCTTCTCTTCATTTCACCCGACAGTGTCTCTAAGTTACTAAGGGAATGATTGAACTCAGTTTGTGCCCTAAGCCAGCTATGGAGTTTTAATCCTCCTGCTTCAGCCATTTAAATATTTGTAATTCCATTATTTTATATCCAAACCTAGCTTATCATATTATTTCAATCAACCACAAATTGAGGTTTAAAATTATGGTGGAATAATCACACCTCTTCTACATATAATTCTATCACACATTTTGTTTTTTCCACTCCTTTCCATTTCTATACCCTTCCTTTCTATAACACTCCCTTATTAAAATATTTAGAAAGCAAAGCCTATGCTGTTATCAGCTGAATAATCAAACCTAATTTGAAAATCAAAAAATTTCATCCATGCAAGATTTTCATTTGAAATAAGAAACACGATCAAATCAACATATATATAATTGTTCTTAAATGTTCAAATATTGGATTCTGTATTATGGTAAGTAGAGAATATTCTAGATTCATAAGGCAGTTCACAGAGAACAGAAAAGTCAAAACAGTCTCCTAGAAGTTAAGAATTTCTGGTGTTTGTAAAGAAGGTATGGTGAGACCAAGGGTCCAATGGTAATATGAGTGAAATACTGAACAGCCTCATGTGTGATGCTCAGAAAAAGTAAATAAATAAATAAAGTAAAACCAACCTTGACTCACAATAAGAAATGATACAGGGCAGTGTCCCTTAGATCAATCTCTCTCTGTCTTTCTTTCTCATTTTTGAAGAATTCCTTTGTTCTATATTTAATGCAGAGCTACAGATGGGGGAAGTCCTTGACTAAAATATAAAATTTCAAGGCTGTGTGAAACACTAATATCAAATTAACATATAATAAAGACTTGCTAATGAAGACTTTGAGACTTGAGGTTCTCGGAGACACGTGCAGAATGGAGTAGGGCTCATCTTTGAAGGAGGGGTTAGGTTTGTGTTAGATACACACAGAAGTTATATTCAAAATTGAAACAGCTGCTGGAGCCTGAGTGCTTCCCTCAGAGCAGATGTGTGACCAATGAGAACAGTTGTTAGAAATAAGTGCATGCTGAAAATTACTCCTTGTTTGGCTTGATGGTGAAATGTCTCTAAGGACTGGGGATCACTTTTCAAATTGTCTTGCCCAAACAGCTCTCAGTGTTCTGAGGAAATAAGAGGGTGTGAAAAAAAAAACCACTATACCCGCACTATTGATATTCATGTCCTTATCAGTCTTCCAACTGATCGATCACTCACCCACATTCAAGAGTTCCTTTCCAGAAGCACAATTATTTGATATGGCTCAGTTCCTTAGGGAATCTCTATGTAAGTCCTAACTGATTAGTCCAGCATGAGAAATACCACAGGGCCATGTCTGCCAAACTGCATCATTCTAATTTGCTCTCTCTCTCTCTCTCTCTCTCTCTCTCTCTCTCTCTCTCTCTCTCTCTTGATGAGCCATCTCATCAAATCAAATATGGCTCTACATATTCACTACTCTGAAAAAGATTTAGTTTAGCAAAACTGAGCATTGGTTGTGAATAGTTCAATGTGAATCTTGCTTCTAGATCTGTGACCCTGGGTTCCTTCATTAACTGTGTTGAATCCATTTCTTCATTTTGTACATAAGATGAATAATATTGACTTTACACAGTTGTTGTTTCAAAGATCATTTCATAAACTGTCCGGTAATGGCCCTCACACATGATAGCTATTTAATAAATACAGTTCTTACTGTAATTCCTCTCTCCTGGTTCCCATTTGGCAGTTCTCAAGCATGCCTGTCCTCCCAATGGAGCTGTCCTATTTCTTCTATGCTCGGTCAATGTCAATTAATTTTTTTTATATTGTAATGTGAAGGAGAATCTAGAGGACTGATTGTGACTCTGCTACTGGCACACGTAATAACCTTGAGCACGTCACTTAGGTTTCCTGAGCTTCATTCTGCATAGAGGTAATTGGAGTGTTGTAATGGTATTGATGTCTTAAGAAGCATCTTATCTATGATTTGCTTGTTCTTGGCACCCAGAAAAGGTCTTCCATTTTATTACATTGTGATATACAAAGTTTAGTAACAAATAATCTTTTATGGCAATTATGATAATTAATGACTCCATTGATTGGTTTTCTCTGAGATCAGATGGGTACCAGTCAGGTATTAGAAAATGTCATACACACAAGAACTTAAGATTCATCTTCAACCAGATCCCAATGGGTTCTCAATGATGATGTGACATTTAAGTTGAAACACTAAGCCTGAAAGTGGTTAGATTACTGCATACTCCAGGACATTATCATGTCTTTTGGGGTGGGGTTTATCACAAAGAGTGATAAATACTACAAAAAAAATATTAACTTTAGATTCCTGTTTTTAGGAATTACACTATCTAAGTAGGAAGTTAGGGCACATGTGAATTGATAAATACAATTCTTCTAAAGATTGGATAGTCTATATAAATATGCAAAGAGAGTGAGGAAAGAGAGACTCTGTGATGTGTAACAGAGGTAAAGCCAGTGCATTTACATAGAGAAAGTCAGAATCTCAACAGAGAAACTGGCTCTCAGAAGTCCTGATTAAGCACAGGACTTCTGATTAGGGTTTGGAGAGAATGGATGTACCCTGTCCATTCAGAACATTCCCCCTTCCCTCTCAACTGCATAGAGAGCTAAGTAGTTCTGTTTATTTTGCATTTGTTTTTTGTTTATATCACTTTGTCTATGAATTTAATTCCAAATAAAATGCCCACAGCTTAGCAATTATTTTCATTTGTGTATTGGAAGAGTTCAAAATAAAATTATATGGTCCAAACTTCTATGTTCACCAAAATTAATAAAATCTTATGTTATAGAAAGAGTATTAAAGATACAATAATACCCTGCAGCAGGACTTCAAACAAATGGGAGTTATCTCATAGAGATGTAGTTATCTCATAGCCTTGCCATGGCTAGCATAGCAAATAAGTAGAGATTTTGGTGTGTCAATATCACTTGGCCAATTTATTCCTCCTTGAAATATTGTATACCAGAACAGTAACATTTTAAAGATCTTGGCCAACAGTCCTGGGTTTAAGTATTCTTTCAAATTCTTTAGAACATAGTCACTGTGGAACTGCTAATTATTCTGTACAGTGTCCCATACAAATTCATGACTACACCAGAAAATCAAGGTTCACTTCATTATGTTGGCACCAAGTAGCTAAACTGTCCCCTAATAGTCCCGTCCCATGACAGGCCTGTGAGAGTTACTGCATAAACAGGAATATTTGTGTTTTGGTATTACCTCTGAATACTACATCTACTCATGAGAGAGAGCAAGTTTGCATTTCCTGCATTTATATCCCAGTAGCCATCCTCTTCTGAGGCACCTCTTGATTAAAGGAACTAGAATTTGTTAAATAACCCTCATTACTTTCTAATTTATGAGTATTTTTGCACTGATCTTCTGAGTATTCAGATCATATTTTTCACTAATACCTGTGTCCTACTCTGAAGCACCAGAAACCAAATATGGCATCTATCACATATTTCAACTAGTATGTTTCAGTCTCTATTAATTCATTAACTGCTTATATACCACCCATTAAAATATAAGATTCTAAATTGCTATCATCTAGTCAACTATTTTCCCATTATTAATTAATAAGTACTCTTCTTAGTAAAATGTACCAAGATGACAGAATAGAAAATTTGGACCACTGAGTTGGGAGCAAGGGAATACTTGAAATCTTTTTGTTCATCTGTAGCCAATAAATGCATGTCTCTTCTGAGTATAAAACAAAAGAAATGAAGACAGTTGGGATTTGGAATTTAGATCACACACACACACACACACACACACACACACACAAACACACAGATATAGTGATAGAAAACAAACATTAATGTCAAAACTAGCATAAGACTTTGTATTCAGTTCATCCCTAATCCCACTTCTCCACCATCTCGAATAGGAGACTTTCTTTGCAAAAACCCTGGGGTCTCTTGCCCTTTGTTCCCCTACCTTCTGTCTATATTTAGGTCCTTTCCTTTTCCAGTGTCTGAGGAATGCTCAATCAATATGAAAGGTATTTCAGACTAAATGTCTGGTCATTCAAAACACAAAACATTTAAGAACATAATGCTATTCTAGATGGTAATATTGCCTCAAAGTATGCTACAGTTTGCATGAGTATGCGTAAAATATATCAGTTTACAAAATCTCTGTTCAAGTGTCCATGTAGACCTAACAAGCATTTACATTTGGAAAAGGGTATCCAGGAAGACCCCAGAGAATATGTAGATTGCCCACCATTCTGTATCTCAACTATAAAATGGTAAACCAATCCTGCAACCCTATGTTAAAAGACAGCCACAAATAACCATTTTATGCATGTTTCCAAACCTTCCCAGAAATGTCCAGTTTGCATAACCAAGAGAGAAGGAAGCCAGAGTCAGATGCAAGCATATGCCAACAAGAACCTCAGAATACCACTGCAGACTGCTGGGATTCAATCTTCAAATCTGCCAAGGAAAGCAGTTCGACCATCCAGCTGCACCAACAACAATGTGAACAGAATTCCCTTTTTACAATGCTTTTGCTGAGCTCAGATTACCTCCTAGGCCCCTGCCTGGGAAATTGCAATGGTCAGGAAAATGTGGGATAGTAGTAAGCTCATCAACTATCAGTTGAAAGATGTTTGTAACATATGAGAGTCTGGACAGCATATTGCATAACAATATCGTGGCAGATAGATTGATTGTCTGTCTGCCAAAGAGACTCAAGATAGTACCCATTGCTTTGGCCACTTTCTTCCACCACAGGCTTTTAAGACGTAATACACTTGAGCAGAAGCAGAAGCTAACATCCGTACCTACTAGACAACTTCATTTTAAACCAGAAATCATAAACAAGCTTCCAAATATCATAAGGCATTTACAAATTAACATTCTTTAAAGAAAACTATTTCCTAACACCCTTCAGAATGCATGCAAAATATAACACCTTAGAATGCACCTGTAACTTATTTTGTGATGCACAATGAGTTTGGGAATCTGCATATTCTATTTCTCCTGATTTTACCTTATCTTGCTTCTTGCAAGTAAGAACTTAATAAATCAGATCTCAGATGATGACATTCTTAATTCTTTTAAAATCTGTTTTTTTTTTATTGCACAGTCTTTTTTCCCTTCAAGTTATGGTGCAGCTGATTTGACAGAATCCTGAGAAATTAATTAATCAAATTAATCAAGCTGCCAGATGCTTAAATATAAAATACTGTAAATTAGATATTGTTTTTGACAGCCACCAAAATAGACTACAATAATCAAATGAAAAACATGTTATTTGTTTTTCTTCCCTATTTTGGGGGCTATCATAGTTTATTTTATGTATAACTTTGGATGAAGTAGGATCAGAGAAAATAATTATGTTCAGTCATTAAAACCATGACTTTTAGCTAAGAAGACTTGATGAGAGAGAGAAATTCTCATTTTTTTGCTGCTTGGTTTTAGCTGATGGAACCTGAGTCATTGATGTTCTCCAGTGACACATAGCATCATATGTTTAATATTTAAATAACTTTTAAGACTTTGTTATGATGAATTCAAAGCAATATTTGCATTTTTGTACTTAAGAGTCCAAAGTTTCCTTAAGGTTGTAAATTCATACTAGAAACATCAAACCACGGTTGTTTTTCCACTCTATAGTAAGAAATAAGTTCAGACTTACCACTGATTCCTTCAACCATGGTCATGGAAGCTACAGTTCATTGATTGATGATGGTAGAATTTCCCACCGAGCCTTAAGAATACTTACACCTCATTAAAATACTAAAAAATACACTTTGTTAGATGAATTCTGCCCCTTGCTTCTATATTGGACATGTGTTGATAAAACACATATCCAAGAAGCTTAAATTCAAGCCTTGTTGCAATCAAACCAACAAACAAAACCACTTCCAAAGTCAGAAAAATCAATCACCTGCATAGCCTGTTTTTCTCATTGTTCTATGTGCAGTTCATGTGGCGCATTTGTGCAAAGCCATTAATTAATAAAGTCTATAAAGTTAACTGTGACAGACAATTCAGCTATCACTCTCATTTATCTACCAAAAAAGGTATATTTTGAGGTTCTCTTTGGGAAAAGAGACTTAAATATGTCTTTCACATCACAATCTTATACATATCGGTATCACAAGGTTTTCCTCTTGATAACAGAATAATTACCAAGGCATAATGGTGGTTGTCAAAATACTATTTTCCTTCTAAAATTAGCAGGCATGAATTATGGATTATGAAAGGCAATCTTCTTCAAATATGGGCTGTGTTATTCAAGGGTAAATAGGTCCCCCAGGAAAACTTTAAGGAAGTGGTGTTGTTTAGCTTGGCAAAGAAGAGACTAAAGGATGCTCTGAGAATTGTTTGTGGAATATGATGATCTATTAAACAGAGGACAGGTGCCAGCTGCTCCTCATCTCCAGTGAGGATAGAACAGGAGACTCTCTCTATAGAAGTGAATCCAGTTATAAGAGCACATCTCTAATTAAGCCCAGTTTTATTTTTCTGAATGTTACTTTATTACTACTTCATCAGAACCTAGGGGCTTAGCATATAGCATAAGCTTTTATACCTAATGGATGATGTTTCCAAGGCATTTTGGTATTTATCTCTCAAGGCACACACTGAGAACTTATTATGAACTCAACCTTATGTTTTGAATTTACTTCCAGCTCTCAGCAATTGCAAGGTAAAGTGCTTTGTCCTGGTACTCAGGAGTGAAACAAGGACCTTCTACATGATCCCCTCCCCCAACTCTACCAATTAAGTTATATTCCTAGCTCCTAAACAAAAGTTTTTAAGTGTTTATAATCTATTTGATATTATGAAAGTTCCTGAGCATAAACCATCAATTTCCATTTTCCCCAACCCTTCATAGTGAGATCTTTACCACTCTAAACATCTTTTATCTTTTCACCATACTACACTCACCATCAGGTATGTACCTCACACACAGCTCTTCCTCATTTCTCAAGTGCTATCATATTACCAAAAAGTATATGCACACCATATTGTCTTCTGAGATAAAAAAAATCTATTTGACAGAAACCAGAAATCATAACACCATGCCACATTCTTGAAGGAAATAACTACGTCCAAAATGTATGACTGAGTAAATATATATCAAAACTTACAGTATGAGGTAATCATGAAATATACAAAATACGAGCATAAAGGGCACATTGATCATAAGGGAGGGGGCTTGCTTGGTTTTTTTCATCTTTGTTCAATTTTGTTTTCAGGGACATGGTCTCATGGAATCTAACATGCCCTTGAACTTGCTGTGTAGCTGAAGATGATGTTAAAAGCTTTATCCCCATGCCCTCATCTCATGGATGCTTAGATTACAGATTACATCTGTATGCCACCACACCAGACCTGAAGGTCCTTTTTTGAGAAAGAACTTCAACATATAGCTTATTCTGGCCTTGTACTTGCAAACCTATCCCTTAATCCTTCGAAGTGCTGGTATTACAAGGGTGTAAATGAAAGCTACAATTGAGCTATTAAAAAAAATACTTTCCAGAATTAAAGACTGGAGGAATCTCAGAAGACCCTTGTCATGAGTAATTTTGGACAAATGTGAATCAAGAAGTTTGCTTATCAGATTAAGAGAGTAAATATTTAAGAAAAATATCTGAGATAATTTATACATTTCAGGAGCAGTGAAGATTTGTGCAGCGTGAGTTCGGGCTCAGTCTTAGCTTTTAAAAATACCAAGTTTTTGGTAAGCTACAGTGATGCAGGCCTGGGCTTTGGAAGTGGAGACGGGAAGACCAGATGTCACAGGCCAGCCTTGGCCACATAACGAATTGGAGGAGAACCTGAGCTATCTAAAACTCTTTCAAACAAACACCAAAATGAATGAGTGGGTGAGTGAATGAATAACATTTCAAGATTAAAACTGTCTTTTATTTCCAGTGGAAAATCTATGAATATACTTAAAGAAAAATACTGATTCAAATTATTATGGGTCGTTTGCATAGAACAAATCAAATAAAAACCCTATATCCTTTTTTTTCACTACTTATTTACATAATGAGTCTAAGTGCACTGCCCATATATTTATAGGAGTGAGTTCTTCAACTGTGGGACAGACAACCTACCAGTCAGTGGACAGCACTCCAAACAACCTATCAACTGCCCATTTTCAGCTATGGGGTCACCTCCCCCATCCATGCTGAGTTGTTTTGTTTTATTTTTTGTTTGTTTATTAGTTTTTGTTTTTTATATTTTTTGTTTTTAGTTTTGGTTGTTCAAGACAGGGTTTCTCTATGTAACAGTCCCAACTGTTCTAGAACTCTCTATGTAGACCAGGTTGGCCTGGAACTCAGAGATCTGCCTGCCTCTTCCTCTTGAGTTCTGGGATTAAAGACATGTACCACCCCCACTTGGCCTTGCTGAGATTTTGGACTTGCTTGCTCTTGTGCAGATAGCTCTAGTGTAGGTAGTCAC